>JAMZAV010001863.1:0-164651 GCA_024449915.1 Sweltsa coloradensis
AAAATTTTCAAATTTAACCTGCCTAGTTTTTGGGTAGGTACAATCAAAGAAATTTTTTCCCATGAATATTGTACTTTTAAAATACCTATTTTATTAATGCAATATTTTCTTGATATTTGGCTCTCGACGGGGACATGGGCGGATCCAGGGGAAGGGTGGTGGTTGATTCTCAAAAAGTTACTTTTTCCCTCGATTTGGGTTGGTCGGCAAACACCTTCCCCCGTGGGTGTAATTGTTTTTTATTTACTACAATTCAAGTATTTAAATCTAATAAAACTTATTAAAAATTTTAGGTACCCTCTCTAAAGCCATTTTGAAATATGCAAATTTCCCAAATTAGACAAAAATCCAATATCCAAAATTTTAAAAAAAAAAAAAAATGAAAGTTTGTTAAAACTTCCTTTAAACGTATTATTTTCGGACATTCGGTATCATTGAAAGCACATCGAAGCTTTTCAAAGTATGAGCAGAGAGAGAGCTACGGTATACAATTGTACTGAGTTGACAGCGAGAGCGCGTGGGCGGAGCCATCTAGCCAGCTGATGTTGACTGTGGGCATCGGGGAACACACCCGGGGATAGAGATAGCGGCAAACAAGGCCTTCACCTTGAGCGAACTATCCGATACTATCGCGATCGGTTGCACTTGAGACAAAACAGATGCCAATGCGCCGAATTTCGTGATCGGATCGCAGAAACACTAAAAAAATGAGCCCGGTCGTAATGATTAAAACTTGACTGTAGGCCAAACGAGTTTTGCGAAGATTCAAAGCTGCCCGATGTGAAGAAACGGGAAGGGTTTTTGAAATTGGAGACTACAAGCCGTATGAATGAAACAATTGACTGTAAATTTGGGTTTTCATGAGAAAACACTTCGGCTGGTCGCACACAGGATCAAACAGCATAAAAAATCGTTTTACCTGATCAAGGATAAATGATAATATAAACATTTACATGCCGTATACACATACCATCCCTAGTTAGCACGTCACTAAACAGTACGCAGACCAGGACAAACACGTCTACCACTGTGCATCTACTCGGCGGGGCACCCAGCAAGTAACGCATGCTTTCCTTGGCAACCTTCCAGCCTTCGTTTATCTCGTAAGTCGAGCACTGGATATGGACGAGTGCTATAAAATCCCCGGGGGGGATTTCGCCGAGTAACGCCGCAAGCATTACGAGCTACACTACTTTCCCAAAAACATGACTCTTTTCAAAAACTTGGGACTCAATATGATTTTTCAAAATACAAATAATGCTGAATTTCAAAGTAACCAAATAAAATACATGTGAAGTCCTATATTGATGGTTTGGGACCAATGTTTTTGTTCGAAATTTTCCAAATTTCAAACTTCAGAGTTCGAATTGTCGAGGGACTACTGTAGGCCTACTCTTATCTTGATGAAACTTTATCGAGGCCTAGACCTCATTAAAATATGACGTTATATGATATCATATGACCCTATAAGTAGCCTGCCCTTTTAAATTAGTCTGTTTATTGGCCTACCGGGAATCTAAGTAAACAGTTGATTGATAAAGTGGTAGTGCAAAAGCAGCCTTAACCGTTCATACTCCAGGCTCCAGCTGTGCGTTGTTGACTGATCGCCTCGTTCTTCTGGTGTGCGTTGTCCGCCTCTTGCCACCACACTCCCAAAGAGATCCTCGTAGACAAACTATAAACATATAAACGACGTGTCAACTATGTCTCATCATACTGTCAACGCAAGCTGCCACACATATTAGCACTACACTGTACACTATACAGCTCGTATTTTCAAATTACAGCTCGACTTTATATGTACTGGTAGGCCCCCCCTAAAAAAATATTTTAGAAAGGGGTGGGGATAGGGACAAGTACAGTAGTGCTACTAGTACTAGAATGGCTTTGCTATATTACGATCTAGTGGCGGGGAAAAACGGGGAAACAATTCCACAGTAGTTGCATCACGCTCCCCCGCGAGCTACGCTTCAGTGTTACCTTTCTCACTACTTCCTAATGTGAGAGCGTAGCACGAAAGAAAGATGATAAAGAAGTTCACCCCGAGTACACTTCGACTACACCCGTTACAAAAACTGTTTGAGTAGCATTTATTTCACACCAATAGAACTAGAAAGCACCGGCAAAATGTGCCGGCACCATGTTAAATGTGGATGTACCGTAGATCTTTCCTATACGGGTAGCAAAGCTCGATCCAAGTATGGTATTTTGTGGGGGTTGTTTAAAAGTTGGGGATGAGATGATGAAGGGGAGGGGGTAATATCCAGCCAGTATTTCTGTATTTTTCTTTGCAGACTTCTTTTCTAACTCATTAGAGAACTCAAGCAAAGAAAAGATGGGCCTAGGCCTATGCTAAGATAAATACTTTACATTTTTGCTATAGGCCTACCAGTGAAGCATCCAGGGATTCTTTTAAATCTTTGTATTTTTTTTTATTTAAATGCAGTCCAATTGATTGAAATTTCACCTAAACATCACTAGTACCGGTATGAGCATAGGGCATGTGTGTGCCATTACTGTGTCCCCGAAAAACAATTTTAACAGGAGTAAAAAGTTTCTCTTATCTCATCATTTGCAAACTCTGTAGACAGCTGTAGAATGTTATTTATTATCATTTAGTCCTACTACAATTCAGAAATAAAAAATAAAAAAATGTTTTCCTTACATACTAGAAAGGCATACCATCAATACGTCAACAGAGATAGACCTACAGAACTCGTCATAAGATAATAAATAATACCAAACTTAGGCCTAACAACAGCCTACATCTAGATAAAATAACAAAATATACTAGCTCCAACCAAAGAATGCAGATGCTCTCGTCTTAAGTGGTAATGGTGGAGGGCGTATGGATGCGCGGTCACGCTGAGCTGAGACAGGAGTTATGCTAGGAAAACAATTTGAAGCTGCATTCTTTCTTGGAAGCACTAGGCCATTAGTAGCCATGTGATATTTTTGATTTGTATTAAAAAAAAAAAAATGATTTAGGCCTATCCCTATTTGAATTAAATCAACTTTTTTACTCAAATCAGATTTTTTCGATTTAAATTAGCAATACTATCAGTGTTTCAAAACTTGTCAAGTTGGTGAGCG
The DNA here is from genome assembly GCA_024449915.1 of Sweltsa coloradensis. Classification (NCBI taxonomy): domain Eukaryota; kingdom Metazoa; phylum Arthropoda; class Insecta; order Plecoptera; family Chloroperlidae; genus Sweltsa; species Sweltsa coloradensis. The sequence goes on from JAMZAV010001863.1 coordinate 3,094, forward strand.
GATCAAATACTTTTGCGTTTCAGAAAATCTAATTCAATTTTTTTTAAAGGAAAACTTTGCCTAATATCAGTTAGAACACTCTTGTGTTTGTTGCTCAAAATAGAGAAAAAGTGCATTTGATTTAAATCAACGATTTTTTGGATGAGCGAAGCGAAGACTTAATTTCACTTACTTTTTTTTCCCTTCACTTACGTAACCCAAAGAAAAATAGTTTGGGTGTTTTGTTTATGTTGGTTTTTTTTGTCTGAATGTTCGCTCACTACCGGGCAAACGGCATATGCGATCTTGACGCAAATTGGGGGACCTTTGAAATCTCTGAAACGTTCTGGGAAAAATCGTCAAATATTCTGGTCCAGCGTTTTTTTTTCTCTATGTAAGTGGCATGCCGGGAAAACTTTGATTTCGGCTCGTTAACACAGTAAAGTGGGACGATTCCCGCCAAATCTTTACAGCACCTTCCCCCCCTTTGTTAACAATCTTATCAAAAAAGGCCAACAAGGAGGTAGATAACATGTCCAAATCTGTACCACAAATCTTTTTAGCTCTTTAAACCTCCAAATCATTTGTCTTAAAATTTCATTCTCCACACTCTCCAGTAAACTCAAACCCTCTAATACGTCTAAACTCAAAAACCATTGCTTGCTCCGAGTTAGTTGAATTCTTAGGTCTAGCCATCACAGCAACTCTGGATGGTCTCCCCAGATTGAAAAAGTTTCGTCTAAATTGAGAAGTCGTTGCTTCACTGCTTAGAAAGCTGAAACAAATTGTAAATTTGCAAACTTTGCTAGTGGTATATTACGCTCATATCCACTCGCATATAGCATACGGACTAATGTTCTGGGGCGCCTCATCGCAAGCAATCCGTGTCTTTCGCATTCAAAAGCGAGCCATCAGAATCATGGTTGGAGCCAATAGGAGAAATCCTGTAAAGAATTATTTAGAAATCTAAAATACTGACTCTTCCATGTATCCTTGTTCCAAATCTGTGTAATCTTTGTTCACAATAATCCTGAATGGTTTCCCCGCAATTCACAAATTCATCACCATGGCACACGCTCGCAAATCAACATTCATATCGACTCTTTCAGCACATCCAAGTTTACCAAAGGACCATTGGCTCTATGCTCAGCCCTCTATAACAAATTACCAGCAGACATCAAACTCATAAATACAAGCAGGCACATAATTTTTAAGGCTAGAGTAAAATCATTTCTGCTTGACAGTGTTTTTATTCTATTGATGAATTTGTAAATCAGAATGACCGACAAAACTAAACTAATAAACAGTCTTTTATTATGTCAGCACCCTGCACTATGCCTTGGGTATGTTAATATGCTTGTCCAGTATAAATGTTTTGTCAACTTAAACTTACCCTTTTATGTTATTAACTTTTGTTCTAGACTGAATTATAATTATTATAAGTATTTTAAGTATGCTCTACCTAGAATAGATACCTAAGTATATACAAGTATATCTGTTGTATATAAGAATATCTACTATTTCACACTCTCTTCGGAGCAGTGCATATCTGTACCATGTACCACGATCAAAATGAAATAAAGAATTATTATATTTCTTAGACTATCGTACTTTTACGATTTTTTTCAATTTTAAAAGCAATATTATCGTGATAATTGGGAAACCGGCTACTCCGATATTGACGAAACTTTATGGGAGGAACGTTTAAAATCACTGAAATTATATACATGTTATGATTTAAGAGTCGGAAGCAGGGCCGAGCGCTTTCAAATTTTGCGGTGACTACCTAAACTAAATCGTCCGCTATCGGTAGCTCTGTTAATACAGTTGCGTCTTCTCCCCTAGGGTCCTAGGCTACCCGCATTACCAGCCACGTTTCAAACCACGAGATATTATTTGGTGGCGAGTTGGATGAGTTCATGCGACTGACTGCCACATCCGAAGTTTTTAATGACAAAATAAATAATTATAATGCACATCTTGTGAAAGAGACGTAAATTACACTCTAGAAATATCGACAGAACGTTTTATAACTATTAACAGTGTCCTAATAGTCATGACAAATGTTTACGCTTATCGCAAGTTTCGTGCATCTGTATAATATCACTCTAGACCGCACGTTTACCGTGGTCATTGTTGGCCGAGTGGTTAGAGCTCTTGTTTTGCATGCGAGAGGACGTCGGTTCGAGCCCCGTCTAGGAAAACTTTTTTACTTTTTTTTACTCATTCCATTATTGTTGTTCACTTATAATTGGTGACGGAATCAATTTTTATAACTTTCCAGTGCAATTACTCTAATGGCGAAGGCTTTCTCGCATCCGTGCAGCGGCAATCGGCAAGTTATGAAAGTGGACCCCTACCGGCGGTAGAACAAGATGATATTATACTTTTTAGAAATCCTAATTCAAAATACATACCATAAACCGTAGTACGAAAGAATCCGCCTTGTTCTACATGCCGTTTTGGCGTTTTGAGCGCGCCGCGACGCTTCCGCATGACGTTTCACCATTTTGATCCTTGTTCTAAATCAATAACTTTGTACGATTATTTAGTAGACGAATCGACCGTTCCAGTGAATACCCACATTTCCCACATTAAAAATAGTTTAGAGTATTTAAATTGGCCTAAAACGCAAAAATGTGACTTATTATCAATTTTACTTTCATATTCAATGCCAATTTACGAAAACGTTTTGAAAACATATTGTTGGTTTATCAGTCTTAAAAACATGCTGCGTCGCATGTATTATAATACTACAATGCACAGATAGTTATACGAAGTCGCTGAGATAGTGCATGACATGCGTTTGTTCGGACCGCGCGTCTTATTTACTTCCGCTGTCGCGCAGAGTACTACTATTCACTGTGAGGTCCGGGGGCCAAAACCGAACACATGTAACAGACAAATTGGCAATAAACTTTTAACATCATTTAAATATGTAATAATTTGAATCAATTACTTAAATTTTCTGACACATGTCACGTCAAAATTCATTATTATGTAGCACGTAGCATGTTAAAGTGTGCATGACATTCTTGTATGGCTTCTACTGGAACGTATTCTATGGGCGACGGTCGTTCGCCGCAGCCAAGCTAGGCGATGGCTAACTCGACCCTGTTACTCCCACCGCGTTGGGGGGTTTTCAGCTATCTGCACACGCCGCCCCGAAAAATTTACAATCTTGAAACTCGGTGTGGTTCATGTGGTTCATGATCTACAAAAAAAATCAGCCCGATCCGATAACCAGTCTGTGTTAAAATATTGCGTAAAATCGACGAAAAACTTCCGGCTTGCCTGGTGGGTGGCTAACTAAAGTTATCTATCCTTGAGATACAAAGTGACCATCGGCGGACGAGACCGGGATCGGTCGTCCCGTCTATTGTCTGCATTTTTCCCTTTCCCCCTTTTTTGGCGTGACCGAACTTGGGAGCGAACATGGGTTTTTTCTACCTGCCTCCACACATTTCAAATCTATTGTGATGAAAATAATGTATTCAGCGATTTTTTTTTTTAAATTGCATGTATTTAATAACGTGGTTCAAATGTATAGCTTGAGTTATGAAATGCGTTTTTTTTCCCTAGTGTCTACGATCAAAACTGACTGAAATATATAAATATTATTTTATTACTAAATAATACTATCAAAATATATTATAGAAGCATTATCCGTAACTCAGTCAGTTTTTGAATTCGTCCCAAAAATGAAATTCAAGACTCACGCTTAATATTTTATCAACGTTATTAGATATTTGTAATTGAACAAAAAATATCAATAAATAATAGAACAATAGAAACGGAAGAGAATACAGCAGGTAAAAAACCCTCAGCTTCTAGGATGGTCTATTTTACGACTACACGCGACAACCCTTAGCAGCTGCCTCATTCCCATACCCGACGCGTCCGTCGATGGTCTCTTTGTAACTCAAGGATTGATAAACTTAAATATGATGGTAAATGGTTGGCTTAGCGCTTGTCAACAGGCGAAATGATCTTACTTCTTTTCTATGTGAAACTAGGGAGAAAGAATGAAATGCTTGGCTCAACTTCTATATCCCACAGCATTCACATGTCAAAGCATGAGCAAGCAAAACGCATGTCATGCACTATCTCGGCGACTTCGTATAATATCTGTGCATTGAAGTATTATAACACATGTGACAGCATGTTTTTAAGACTGATAAACCAACAATATGTTTTTCAAACGTTCTCGTAAATTGGCATTGAATATCAAAGTAAATTGATAAAAGTCACATTTTTGCGTTTGTGCACAAACACTATAGTGACATATTTATATTATATTTTGTTCCCCGAAAAAGTACAAAACTTCCTAAATGAATATAAATTTGTATCATAAGACTTATATTATTTCTATTGTGGTAAGTTATCAGCATTTGTAAGGTAGCGTCAAAAATGTATAGGCCTAACGATTTTTACGTTTTCACACACGTGCGCGACCCGGCACCTCCACCAAAATCATTAATAATACTCGCAAACCCCTAGAGAAAATGAATTATCTTCTTGGAAGTGGAAGAACTATTTCATTGTTTTTACTATAAGAATTATCAGAGGAGCATATTTTATAAAACATTATCTTTCCATGCACGGTATATGTTAAGAAAACGGTACTGTACCGGTCAAACCGGTGGTCACCTTATTTATTCTTCACTTCATAATATTATCATGCGATAATAAAATAATGTCAACATAATTACTTATAGTTAATTTCTCATGATACATCAAGCAAGCGGTGGATGCAGAGCTTTTCAAAACAGATTTTCTAGAAACAAAAGCTACCTTCTTTTGTTTATTTTGTTTACAATCTGTACCTAGTTCCAAAATACAATGATTTTTATTAAATTTGCTATAATTACTGTCGTCATGTTACGAAAATTATATGAACATAAAAACAAAGTAAGTTTTCACTGGTAAGGGTCACTGGTAGGGCTCGACATTTGCGTTTGACAGGGTAGGCCCTACCTCACGATGGCGATATCAGACTGTGATGACGTCAAAGCTGCCGTTATCGGCTTTCGTACATGCGATCCTAACACACAGACGCGGAACTCTGTGCAGCCATCAAATCCCATTTGGGCCTACTCTGAGCCGTTTTGTGTACTTTTACTGATGTAATTTAACGATTATGACCATAAATTATGGTTCAAACAATATCAAATTTCACCACAGTGTTCAGAATAGTAAAATTAATACCGCGCTGTAATGAAAAATGGATATTACTTATTTCAATGCAGTAAAGTTCATAATCAAGTTCCAAAGTTATCATTTTTTCCGAAGCCAATAACCGACCAAAGAAAAAAATGGACAAATCCGATGTGTTCAAAATTTATTTTTGAGTATGGTTGAATTTTTTCATAATTATTGATCATAACTGTAGAGCTTGTTATTTAATTTCTAACACTCTGCAGCCGCGCCTGAAACCTGTCTATGCATTAGGCTCTTAAGAGACATTGGAAAAAATATTTCTTATAGAAATTGTACTTTTATGATTTTCCCCCGGGTTTTTAATAAGATAATTTTGTGATATTTGGGCCGATTCTGACCAAACAGGTGGGGCTATAACGTTCATATTTTACATTGGCATAAAGACTAGGAAAACGCTTAAGTCCCGCCGCGTTGTTGGATGAGCGTATATGGTGCATTGAGCTGCCATGTGTTACGCGGATTTTCTGTTGTTCTGTGAAAAAAACATTACTTAGTCGAAGATTTTTTTTGATTAAATTAAATTAAATAAAAAATTAACTTAATTTGTTTTAATTAAATTAAAAACTAACTCAATTCTTTTAATTAATCGCAATTTAAAAAAAAGAAAAAATCGTAAAATTGCAATTTTCATAAGAAATAATTATTCGATTGCGCTCAAATTTAACACGAATATATTAATTTATAAAATTAAGGTTCTGTGAAAAAATCATTACAATAGGATAAAGCATGTAGGTATTATAAGTCAAAGAATTGTTTTAAAAAGAAAGAAAAACGTAAAATTACGATTTTCATGGAAATAATTTTCGATTAGCCTACGCTCAAATTTCACACGAATATCTTAATTCACAAAATTAAGGTTCTGTGAAAAAATCATTACAATCGGATAAAGCATGTAGGTGTTATAAGTCGAAGAAATTTTTTATTTATTTATTATTTTTTTTTTTTAAATCGAAAAAAATCGTAAAATTGCAATTTTTATGAGAAAAAATTTCCCGATTGCGATCAAAAACGTGGCAGTTCTAAGTTCAGAGATTTCGAAGGCCTCCATAAAATTTCATCGCAATCGGAGTATCGGTTTAGCCGGAATCGTGTTAACAAACACAAAAAAATAAAAAAAAAAAAAAAAAACATTCTGGATTTTTTTCTCCAGTGTAGTGAAATGGAATCTTTGCTTTGCTTGCTACGCTCATCCAATTATGGTGATGTAGTGCTTCTTGAAAGAAAAAGTTGAAAAAGTTGGTCAAAATTCATAGAAATAAAGGTTTTAATATAAGCCTTTTACAGGTGTATAATTAACAAGGTAATATCAAGTAACTATTAGTAAAAGAAATGAGTTTCCATTCTTAAAAACATAATATTGGACAAAAATATTCCAAAAAAAGCTCATCCATCACGCGACTGGAAAAATCGTTAGCGGCCTTGTATTAAATAAATCATTTGATTTAAATTTAAATTTTAAAAAACTCTGCTAGTAGCTCACCTGCAAACAAGACCAAAGATTGTGTTGCAATCCAAGTGAAGAGGAACAAACTGGTTCTACAATCTACATAGGCCTATGTCCAGATGACTGGCAACATTAGGCCCCCTAGACCGTGGTTTTTCTTACCTCCATAAAAATACTGATAAACCGACTTCACCTTGACCAACATCGGCATGGGAGTGCGGAACCGGGCGGACGTTCCACTTTTCCAGAAACTGCTTTGGACACGACTGTAAATTAAAAATACAAGAAGTTAGTCAACCCCAATGGCTCAGATCTAGAGGATTAGGGTGGTTCATGAACTAAAAAAGATGGAAAGGGCTGGGTTGTAACTAGATAGGCTACCTATGCCTACAAAACCCTTTGGCTGGACAGGGAATAGGATAATGTGGAATTTAATACAAGGCCACGTAGCTTAGGCTATAGGAATATTTCATTTAACAGTAAAAAGGTCATAATGCATCTCCTTTAAAGGATATTTTATTTCATACACAAAAGCACTGCTCTAGCCTAGGGAATGTGATGAGGGAGGTAGGGCAGGGAGACAGTAGAACGGAGGTTTTTCATGGTGTTGTCGTCTTTGTCCTTGGTTGAGTTGCCATCAGGGTTGGCCCTGTGGAATGCCAGAGCTCGCCTCTAGTTTCAGGGAGTATTGTTTTCCCCCTACTGGTAACAAGAATAATGTGATAATCTCCTTAGATGAAAGTGTCTCAGCCGCCGCGGCCCGGAATATAGCTCAACTCCCCCTTTCCCCCACAAGAAGAAAAATTTAGTTAGGGCCCTAGTTTTTTAGTTTAGCATTGCCTACGTATTTACAAAATTTGTAAATTGTAACCACAATGAATTCGCTCAACCGAAAAAAAACTGGCAAGATCATTTTTTTTAAGGACACTTAAACCTGCATTACTCGCGTGGGGTATATATTACCCGGTGCTACAAAAACCTATGTTTCTCAGTAGTGTTCAAAAACCTTACCACCCTCTCCTTTTATGTATTCTCAAGTTACTCTATCTTTGATGTTTTATTATAGGCCTAGGTCTAACACCTACAAAAACTTGTAAAAAGCCAGCCAAGCATTTCACATCCAAAATGATTGGGAAATAAAAACAAGCCAAGCCTTACACACCTAAAATTGTGGGTACTTGTTTATTAACTGGACCCCCCTCAATTTTTTGTTAAAATCGTTGTTTTTTTTAGTTACTATTTGTTAAAAATGAATAATTATAACTTGCGAGGAGTTGAATATGACTCAGAGACAGTGAACTAGACTCACTTGTTCAATGTGACTCAGGTGAGTACAGTCCATTGGAACGCGTACCGTAGGTCTACATGAGGGCAGTCGTGGCCGTGCAGCTGACATTGACGTTCACAGACACCAACCCCAAATGAACCTTCAAAACCTTTAACGTCGTTATTTCAAACAAAAGTACTTTTCCGTTTTGAAAGTCCTTTATATTTAAAATAGCGACGTTAAAGGTTCTGTAGGTGTTTCGTTGGCGCAAGTATGTAGCCGGATAAAGAATATTTTCGAGTCTTTGTTCAAAATAATTGTGTTTTCCTGGCCTCCCAAAACTCAGATGGAATAGATGTAGAAGTTTTTGATTGTCTAATCAAATGTTTTCACTGAATGTCTACATTTTTATGGAGGGGATCCCGTTTAATGAAAAGTTACCGTTTTGTGGGTACAGCCTACTTGAAGAGCTAAGCGACGTTTCATCCAGCATTGTGCCCCACAAAGTTATATCATTTCGCCCCGTGACTAACGCCAAGCGATGGATTTCAATGTAGTGTATAGCCTACCTGTACAAACATGATATCATCATGAATCAAAAAAAACTTATAGCCCTAGTAATTCTATTATTAAACTTTCAAAAATATAAAAAATAAATAATAAACTTGGAGCATTGAAAAAAGGTTCTACCCTTCGCAACTCCTCATTTGCCATCCACCACACTTTTTGCAGATATAAATTACCGAAAACCCAAAATTTTCTTTGATATTGTATGTGGGCCCCCTACTTGGGGGAAACTCTCGGTTTTATTTTGTACTCCTTTTAAGGGGTACGACAGTCCAAACCAGGTGCCGGGGTATGGCTAAATTATATGTATATATTTTGTATATTTGTAGTGTTAAATGCTTAATGTAGCTCTTTTCTTGTATATTACCAAATTTGTATAATACCAAATTTTTAGTCACTAGCCAACATCGAGAGGGAAAAGCCTGTGTCAAATTTGAGCGCTGGGGTATCATGCCGGGTCCGAAGCGAGAGAGACCGGTAGACCAAGAGCTAACCCCGAGAAGGACACTCCGTTTTAAAATTTCAAGCACTGGGGCAGTCATGTCGGGGTCCGAAGAGCCCGGGCGAGACCGGCAGCCCAGAGCCTAACATCGAGAGGGCACCCTGTGTAAAATTTGAGCGCGCGGTAGTCATGTCCGGGTCCGAAGCACATCGGCCGGCGCCCAGAGCCTAACACCGAAAAGGCACCCCGGGGTAAATTAAAGCACTGGGGGCAGTCATGTCTGGGCCCGAAGTGCCCGCGAGCCCGAAACCCAGAGCCAAACACGAGAGGGACACGCTGTGTCAAATTGAGCGCTGCGGTAGTCATGCCGGGTCCGAAGCGGCACAAACCCGGAGACCGACCCCTAACATCGAGGGGGACACCCCCGTGTCCAATTTCAAGCCATGACTGTCACGCCCGAGTCTAAAGGATCTCGAGTTAGACCCATGTTTCCCAGAGCCGACAGATCCAACCAACATGACGTTCTTTACAACTGGAAATTCTGTAGTACTTTTTCTCATAATGACTCACTAAATGAAGATTCAGAGGATTTGATACCAACCCAGACATGACACTACAAAAATTAAAAAATTTAAAACTTCCCCATGTTCCCCTTTTTTGGATAGTCCCACCCTACTATACCACCTTAGACAAATCACAGATACACAAATACTGTAAAAAAAAACAATTCCTAACGCATACATATTTCACCACACCTCAGGAAAGCAATAAAAGCAAAGAACATGTAGAACACATACCCCCTTCATTACATAACACTGACATATCTAAACCACAAAGGCCCAAAAAAACCTTAAAAGAATAATACACCAGAACTGAAAGGCCCCTTTCAAGTTAAAAAATTAGAGAATTAAACATAATACTAGAAAACAATACAAAAAGAATAAAACTATGAATAATAGTTTACCCCGAACTTGGAAGAATACAGATTAAATACATTTTAATTGAAAATTATACCCTAATATATTTTTGTAAAAAAAAGCATTTAAGGGGGGTGTAGAAATTTTGAAAACCCAGAAATGGCTACAACATACTTTTCCTAAACCGATTATTAATAAATATATGCCGATCTTGATTTTAAAGTGCCTGATTAAAACAAAAACATAAATAAAAATAAACAAAAAACAGTAACTTTGTATTTCCCCCATGTACAGATTCCCCAAAATGGCCAAATACAAAACTTTCGGGAAAAAAAACTGAATCATCCTTTTAAAACTGAAAAAAACAAATAAACATTAATATTTCTAGGAGATTTCAATGTAAGTCTCACAAATAGTAAGGCCCTAATAAAGAGCAGTTTACAAATCTTCTTGACTCATGCAAATGCAGCTCACCATAAAAGATGTTCCCAAAATTGATCCAAGGTAAATTTCGTCAAAAAACTTTGCAATATCAACTAACACTACACTCCCTTTTATCTCAAAGTAATTGACTTTGGAAAATACCTACCACTACCACAAAAAATTGCAAACAATTTCAAAAATATCAGCTACCTCAAATCCCAAAAATTAACGTCTAAAAAAGTCAAATCCAAAAATAACCTAGCTGAAGGTTTAAACAGAAAAAAATTGGAGTTGTAACACAAGCACAAACAGCAGATGATAAATACAATAAATTTCTCAAAAAAAACTGTTTCCCTTTTTAAAATAAAAATTTGCCCTTTTAAAAAAACAAAAAAAAAATAAATCAACCTTAAAATTTGCGAATTGGCAACCCAAAGGTATTAAGGGTTTAAAGTACAAAAAAAGAAGTCTCTTAAAATTTTAAACTCATTTCCAAATGTGCCATTTTGCAAAAAATTTATAAAAAATTTTTGAGAATTTCAAAAAGGTTCAAAAAAATGCAAAAATTGGCCAAAAGAGAAATCATAACAACTACAGAAAAAAATCAAAATCTATAGGGAACGTAATAAATACAGAAATAAATCGAAAACCGAAAAAGCGCCATGAAAATATAACTTTACTCATAAAAAAACCTTTTAATAAATACGCCTTTAAAATTGCCATCCAATAAGTACTTCCGCGGAAGCATCTTATTAAAAAATAACATAATTTTGGCCCTACTTGGGGAAACAAAAAAAAACCACAATTTTAAAACTTACCAACAAAGAAAACAAAAGCCCAAGAAACCCTTTATTTTTATGAAACAACCCCAAAAAAAATTTAAAAGATATAGTCTAAAACTAAAGCCAAAATACTCCGGGGAATCGATGTTTTGTAAAATTTAGGTATTCAAAGATTATCAATGAATTAGCGAACCATTATCTGATTTTTTCAATACTTCCCTGGAGGCGGTTTTTTTTCCCCCAAAGCATTAAAAATATAAAAAAATATCCTATTCAAAAAGAAAAAAAAATATAACCAGAAAACTCGACCAATATCCATTTTTTCAGCAGCTTCAAAAATTTTAAAACCAAATTACACACGAATGTCTCTTTTTTTGGACAAGTTTAATACCATAACAAAAGGCAAAAGGATTTAGACAAGGCAAATCAACAAAGCGACACAACAGTAGTTTCTTAAAACTGTTTCGGGCAGTAGACTAAATTTACCCACATTGGGTATTTTGGACCTCAAAAAAGCGTTTGATTGTTTTGACCATACAATATACTACCCAAAACTAGAGTACTATGGCATACGGGGAATGGTCAAAAGCTTTAACTTCTTACCTGACTGACCGACTCAATGCGTCAAAATGACTGAACTAAAAACAAAAAAACTTACAAAGACTAGATCTGATATAAAAAAATAATTTGTGGCTTTCCCAAAAGGGACAACCCTTGGCCCACTTTTTTTTATCATTTTGTTAATGATATCCTGAAAACGAGATGCAGAGTTTTTGGGGGAGATGATTCACTACAGTATTACCGCTAATGAACAATACAACTTAAAGAGAGGCAATAAAAGAATTCCCGAATCCCCCGAATGGTTTTTACGGTGAAAAAAACAACTGCTAAACTCATCAAAAACCAAATTTTTCAACCCCTTCAACCCAAAAAAAAACAAACACTAACCCAAAATACCTTGCATTAAAAATTCACATGATAAATCCACAGTAGAATCATTACACAAGCAAAATTTTTGGGAATAAAAAGAAACAACTTAACCTGATGCCCACATCAACCCCTAATCCCAAAAACTCAGCTCAGCTTTTTTTTGAAATTTAAGAGATCAAAAAAAGCAACATATCAACTGCTAAAATATTTTTACTTTTCTCTTTTTAATCCCTTGAGATATGGACGAATTTTTGGGGTATCGATCATTCGACAAGGTATTCATCACGCAAAAACGACAATCAGGGCATTAGTCCCCTTTAAAAGCCGAGGAGCATTGCAAACCCTTTTTTATTACACAAAACATTTTACATTTTACATGCCTTTCTTTCTCAAGCAATTTTGTCTAAAAAAAAACACCCACACTCTCACAGAAACAGTGCATAACACCCAAACACAAGGAACAAAAAAAACCCTCCATTTTAACCAAATATTAAAAACCTGGGTAAAAAAAAACTCTGATTTTTTTAATAAAACTCTTTCAAAAAAACCCCCCAATAAATAAAAAAACATAACAGAACACAAAAATTTAAAAATGAACTAACAAAATTCCTAATACAAAAGGCATACTACAGCATAAAAGACTTTATGACAGACAGAACTACCAAATAATTGCTATTTTTTTTTAGTAGGGGGTACCATATAATGGCTAAGGAGGTTTATACTTTTTTGTAAAAACCTATATTATATTATATTTAAATTTGTAAAATAGTTATGTTTAGCAAAAATGGACTACACGGTAAAAAACTTTTTATAAAATTTTAACTGTACTTTGTTTTGTTATTTGTTGTCCAAAAAAAAAAAAAAAAAAAAAAAAAATAATCTTGGCGATGCCCATATGTAACATTTTATAGATCAAAGGGGAAAAAAATACTTACTCACTCACTGCAAACAGTCGGTATTTACCCCCTTTCGTATGAGGTTGACCCTTGCCGCCGCTCCCCCCCTTTTTAATAGTTTTTGTACATTTAACATTGTTTAACTTAATTGCTTTTACTTTAGTAGGCCCATTTTACTTAAATTACACCTCAAATATTGAATTTAGCTGGGGAGTCAGGGCAACTGTCTGAGGAACGTAATCGTCCGACCGCAAGGAATTGGTTCTCGACCCAGGTTTAGGGCCGGGTGTACGTTGGGCGGAAATGGTCTATTTTGCCATTATTGTTGTTTGCACCAAAAATATGTAGGGGCCCATAAAATCTGGGGCGTTTGTTTGATAATATTCGGCGAAATTTAACATGGGGTTTTTCCCGCGGTCGAGAATTGGTTACGTGGGCGGTCGAGAATAGGTACGAAATAAAGCCTAGGCCGGAATTGTTTAAAACCTTTGATTGTTAGTTTATTTAACAAAGTTAAAAATAAATACATTTTTGGACATACCCTGAAAAGCCCAATTGCCGGGAAAGTTTTGAAACCTTCCCAACTAGGGCCCTTTCGGAGAACAATGCTGAAATACAGTAAAACTAGGGATGTCAAACGATATAAAATTTCATATCGAAATCGCGCTGAAATAAAATTAAATCGCGATTAACGCGATAAACTGGACAAAAAATATCGCGCCGATATAGTCGCTTCATCATATCACGATATATCGGCGTATATAAAACACGTTTCTCGCCGTGCGTCTATTTTAAATTGCGCGCCTTCACGTACTAGGGGTATTGGTTGGCGGAGCGGCCAACCGCCCCTCGATACCCCTACCCCGAGACAGCGTGTCGAGAAGAGCGGTGGGGAAAAGGGGAGAGAAGCCTACTTCGAGTTGGGGGGTCGGCGGGGGGAGCGGGGCCCGTCGTTGCTAGGCAACAGCCAGCTACGCCTGCCATTTCGCAATGCGCAGTAGAGAAATTTACGTGATTGGGGCGATGCAACAACACGTGATAACTGAAGTATCAACACATTTTTTGGCGCTAAATTCAATTTGAACAGAGAGCCCCATAATATCGCGTTATCGCCAAGGGAAATTTAAAATCGTACGATAATCGCGATGCAGCAAATCATATCGGATAATACGATTATCGATATTACGATATGCATTATCTTGACATCCCTATAAAACTAGAACAAATTATTGGCTAAGGACAAAAGGGGGTCGAGAACTGCTAGCTGACCCTATAGGCGTAACAACATCCTGAAAGTGATTTTAAGTGTTTCAACCCAAGTTTTTCCCCCGAAAGGGTGGTCTCACGCCTCACTTTAACCAAATTTAAGTTTGCAGGGCCCCTACCCAAAAGGACTTTTTCGGTGGTGCGGTCCAAAATTTTAAACATGTTTTTCTCCAATAAAAACAATAACAAACAAACCCCAAAGATATATTATTAAAAAAATTTACTAAAAATGTTTTATTTCATTTGTTTTTTTAGTTAAAAGTAGGTATAAGTAGTGAGGGTTTAAAACCCCAAAACGGCCCAGACCTACCCCTGCTATATGGTTGGGCCTACCCGCAAGAAACCTTAAACAAAAACATAAACAAAAATCAAAAAATTGAATCATAGTTTTTTTTGATAAGTAACAACAAAAAATTTCAAAAACCTTTTAAACCCCTATTTTTAAAAGAAAGTCCTAAATTATGTTTTAAAATTTTATTTAAAAAAGCAATAGCGACGTTTAAAAGGGTGTAGGGGGAGTATTTAATGAAAAAGGTTTGGGACTACTAATAGCCTACTAGGGAACTAATGTTTTTTAGGACGTTGTGGATGAGCGTAATTTTTTTAAACTAAAAAATCAAAATTGTGATTTTTATAAAAATAACTTTTTTATTTTCGCTCAAATTTTTCACGAATAATTTTAAACCCTAAAATTTAGGTTCTGTGAAAATTTATCACAGTCGAATAAAGTGTAGGCTAGGTGTTAAAAGTCGGAGAAAGTTTTTAAAAAAAAAAAAAAAATCGAAAATTGGATTTTGAGAAATAATTTTTTAATTTCGCTAAAAAAAGTGGCAGTCTTTGTTAGAGATTTAAAGGGCTTTAAAAATTTCATCACAAAAGGAGATCGGTTTTGCCCTTAACAGACAAAAATAGGCCTACAAAAAGAAAAAGAACATTCGGATTTTGTACTCCAAAGTACCCCCCAGTGAAATAGAATCTTTGCTTCGCTCTCCAAAAATTTAAGGAGGCGTGCCTAAGCGTAACACTTTTACATGGTGGATCATAAAAACGTGAAATTTTCAATGTCGTAGCTAACAATCTTATTAGTATTTCAAGTGATATTTGGTATTTTCAAAAAAAACAAAGTAGGCCTAAAAAAATTGTTTAAAAATGAGTCGCTTTTTTTATTTATTTCTCATATGAAGTGGGTTTTTGATTGTTTTTAATGGTGGAAAAATGTTTTTTTAAAAAATTGGAACCCCCCAACCCAAAAGCCCCCCCCCCCCCCCCCCGATTTAAAAACATTTTTTTTAAATTTATATCACATCCCCTGGCCCAATCTGCTTGCAGTAGGGCCCATAAGGTGCCCGAGTGTTCTAGGCACGGGCTGCTTGGGTGCGGGCCTTTCCCTAGCTTTTCACCAAAATTTTTTAAGTTTTGGGGCATCAACCCTAAAGGTCAGAGCAGGCTTGCTACTCGTAAAAGGCGATTCAAAAGAAAAAATCCACCCCGCAAAAATCAGCTAGTAAGAGCGGACTATCCCCCAAACTGAGGGGAGCTTGGCAATGTCGTCGGGGACCTTCCCCCTTCCCTTACGACCCCCCGGCAGATGAAAATGACACAAGAAAAAATGCAAAGACGATGCGACCCCCGAGTGGGGAAAAACCCCCCCCCTCCCCTTACCCGGGCTGGTTCTGGCCAGCATGGGCTCCTCCCCCCAACCCCCCTGGTGAGTGGGCTTTTGACCTAACGGTTGTCGCTCCTTAAAAGAATAAACCTTAATCATAATTTGCCACTCTAGCCCAGGGGGGATGGGGGGAAAACTACCATAAAGAATATAGGCTAACATATAGGGCCCAGCACAATTGCCCGGTAACGATAACGGGAAAAAGTTGAATCCATTTAGGGCCAACTTCGAAAAAGAAAGCACAAAAAAGTTCCCGGGAACAACAACGGGAACATCACCAAGTTTTAACTTTCCCACGTTTCGGAACCAACGGAATCAAATGTGCAGTCTAAAAAATATTTTATCGCTGATTTAGCTTATACCGGTAGGGGCCCAATATGCTAAAAAATTAAATACAAATATGCGAAAAAAAAAATTTAATTAACCACTTTGGGCCCCCTTTCTGAATAGTGGAAAACCCTTTGGGCTTTGGGCCGATTTACGTCACGAATTACTCTCTATCACCCAGTTCCCTCGTGACGTCACAAGTAGCTCCGAAAAGTCACGCACACAATCGAGACTGATTGAAATCAAGTAATAAGAATAAAACGAAAGTGCACACTAGTTCAGGTCTTTATCATGGCGGAACGTGTTTTACTACCTACCCTTTCTATTTAAATTGTTTTTATTTTATTTTTTTATTTTACCAACATTTTAAAAACTTACTTGGGTGGGCCCAGGCCTACTCAACGTGATTTTTGGGAAAGGTTTCGATCAACTCCCGGGCGACCATGTTCTAGAATGACACTAGTGTGGTATTTTCAACGAACCCAAGATCAATTAAAGAGACCCGCAATAAGTAATAAGACCAAGTAAGAACCAAGAAAAGAATCAGAAACGTCCTTTTTATTTGATTTTTTCCCCTGGTTTTTCTTGTTCGGGCATTTGGGGTACACAAAGTTCGGGGAAGTGCATCGGCCTTAACCCCAAAAATTTTATTCATGAATTTAGGCCTAGGCCCAGCCCTACAGTAGGCCTACCCCAGCCCTAGGCCTAGGGTACGTCTTTAAAAATCAGCTAGTAGGGTTAAACGTATTAACCCAAAAACCCTAACGGTTTTCGCAATACACACCCCAATTTTTTATGCTTACCTTATTAAAAAACCCCAAACCCAAAATTTTCCCAAAAGTTTCCAGAGTTTTTAAGCAATGGGTCCCATCAAAACACTCTTAGGGTTTTTAAAATCAATGCACTCTTCCACCCCACCGCCAAATGCGGGTCCAGATTCCCCGGCGGCGTGCTGGCGCCTAATTTAAAATTCATTACAAATACAAACCAAGTACAAACATAATTTTGTAGCCTATCCAATATGATTACTAGGAAAAAAAACGCTTAAGTCCCGCCGCGTTGATGGATGAGCGTAATTTTTTTTAAACGAAAAAAGCATAAAATTGCGATTTCTTTAATAGATAAATTTTCGATCACGCTCAAATTTCACACGAATATATTAATTCATAAAATTAAGGTTATGTGAAAAAATCATTAAGGTGCGTTTACATCTTGCGTTTGGGGCGCCGCGACTTGAGCGCAGCCAATCAGAGAACTGGGTTGCCGTGACAGTGGCGGTTTGTTTTGACAACCCAGTTCTCAGATTGGCTGCGCTCAAGTCGCGGCGCACCAAACGCGATACTGTAAACGCACCTTTACAATCGGAAAAAGCATGTAGGTGTTATAAGTCGAAGAATGTTTTAAAAATTAAAAAAAATCGTAAAATTGCGATTTTCATAAGAAATAATTTTTCGATTGCGCTCAAATTTCACACGAATATATTAATTCATAAAATTAAGGTTCTGTGAAAAAATCACTACAATCGGATAAAGCATGTAGATGTTATAATAATTCTGTCAAATAAGAATTTTTGGAGGAAAAAATTGCGATGTCACTGAATTTTTGCAGAGACCTTCCTTAAATGATACTTATCAACATACTAAAACTCCCCTACAATCGAACTGGAGCTTCGGCCGCCATATTGGAAAATGGCGGCCAAAAAGTGTTTGTTATCGAATATCTCCAAATTTGTTTGAGATAGACAAAATATCCCAATGGCAAAAATTTTCCCCCATTTTATTCTCTACAAAACAGGTGTCTTCTATAGTTTTGGTAGGGGCAAAGGTTACGTCACAAAATCGTGGTTTATATGTTGCTAATTGGAGTACCAGCTAATTTCCCAATTTTCACGCCCAGCATCAAACAATGCCCAGTAAATCCGTAAGAAATCGATTTAAATACAAAAGGATTTCTGTACGGGGTTCATGAAAGCTTCCATTAGTATTTAAAAAAAAACAGTTTTGCGAAATCGGATTTTGCATTTACCCGGAATTTGGGGTTTTTCCATTGTTGTCATTTTCTAAAAAATGCCATATTTAACTGTCCATTATTAAGCACTAAATAGCATTGGAGGAAAAATTCTTTCTACGCACATTGAAATGACTTAAATAATGATCCGATTACAACCAAAGTTTAAATCCAATATGGCTGCTAATTCCTTATATTCACAATATGAATACTGTTTTCGTGCTGTTTTTACACTCTTTTTGTTACATAATTCACTTTGATGTTTTGGATATTAGGAATTAGCAGCCATATTGGATTTAAACTTTGGTTGTAATCGGATCATTATTTGAGTCATTTCAATGTGCATAGGAAGAATTTTTCCTCCAATGCTATTTAGTGCTTAATAATGGACAGTCAAAAAGGGCATTTTTGAGGAAATGCCAACAATGGAAAAACCCAAATTACGGGTAAATGCAAAATTCGATTTCGCAAAACTGTTTTTAAAAAAATACTAATGGAAGCTTTCATGAACCCCGTACAAAAATCCTTTTGCATTTAAATCGATTTCTTACGGATTTACTGGGCATTGTTTGATGCTGGGCGTGAAAATTCGGAAATTAGCTGGTACTCCAATAAGCAACATATAAACCACGACTTTGTGACGTAACCTTTGCCCCTACCAAAACTATAGCAGACACCTGTTTTGTAGGGAATTAAATGGGGAATATTTTTGCTATTGAGATATTTTGTCTATCTGAAACCAATTTGGAGATATTCGTCAACAAACACCTTTTGGCCGCCATTTTCCAATATGGCGGCCGAAGCTCCAGTCCGATTGTAGGGGAGTTTTAGTATGTTAATAAGTATTATATAAGGAAGGTCTCTGCAAAAATTCAGCGACATCGCAATTTTTTCCTCCAAACGTCAATATACGATCTTATTTGACAGGATTATAAGTCGAAGAATTTATTTAAAAATCGAAAAAAATCGTAAAATTGCGGTTTTCATTGGATGAGCGTAGCGAAGATTCCATTTCACTACATTAGAGAAAAAAATCCGGAATGTTTTTTGTTTTTTTTCTTTCTTTTTTTTTGTTGTATTTTTGTGTCTGTGAACACGATTCCGGCTAAACCATACACACACATAACAAAAACTTGTAGAAATACAGCCAAACCTTACACACTCAAAAGAAATGAGATCTAAAAAAAGGGCCAAGCTCATCTACCCTTCCACATTTGCGCATTCTTAATTCATAAACGTACAGTGTCCCATAACAGCATCCTCGAAAAGCTTGGCAAAATAGAATTTGCGATTATTAATTTAAACGAAATAGTTCATCCAAGTTCTTTTTTCTAATTAATTAAAACGTAATAACATGCAAATTTTATTTTGCCAAGCTTTTCGAGGATGCTGTTATGGGACACTGTACGTTTATGAATTAAGAATGCGCAAATGTGGAAGGGTAGATGAGCTTGGCCCTTTTTTTAGATCGCATTTCTTTTGAGTGTGTAAGGTTTGGCTGTATTTCTACAAGTTTTTGTTATGTGTGTGATCTCATTACTTTTTCAAGTTCCATTACAAAATTATATGTTAAAATATAATAATTTTATCAAAGTTGATTTAATTTCTATGGTATTAGCAATAACAATATAGGATGTAAAATATCTAGACCCGGATTCATGTACATCCTGGGTATAGGTGGTATAACCATGGTATAACGACGGTATAAGGACTGGACCCCAATTCTTGAGTTCGTGGGAGATGACTGTTGAAAACGCAATTTGAAAACGAAGTCGTTTTCGTTTGACACTTTAAAAAGATATGCGTATAGCAAAGAGCTCGAAAAAGTTCTATATTTATTTTAGATGGCAGTGCCTTCATAAACGCGGGCCAATCGAAAGACGAGTTGCGTGAAATGATTTGATTGTTGCAATTATGTAAACAAACAGATGAGCAAGCGCATATTATTTTGACACCTTGCTTCGACATTGTGTTTGTGTGTATTGTGTGACAGAACTATGTTGTGCTGGCCTAGGGTTGGCTAGGCTTGCCAAACATGTAATGTAAGTAATAATTTTATCTAGTCCTATAGCCTAATGGAACTTTAGACCTACACTGTTGTATTATAAATAATTTTCTACATCTGGGCCTAGGTCAGGGACGGTTTCTGATTTGTTTTATGAGAGTATAATGACAACTTTTCTCATTTCACACATAGAAGCAAAATTTAAAATGTCCGCCATTTGTTTACGTATCGCACTTTCCCGCCGTACTCTGCTTATACCGTCAACAAGTGTCAAGTAACTATGGTTACTTGTTGATTGTATAAGGCTTATTTTAAAACCTTTATTTGGAAGCCTTCCAACAAACTTTTTCAACTTTTTTTTTCAAAAGAGACTATAATACTATAACCTTAATGTCCATGTAAAATATGAACATTGTAGTCCCACCCGTCTGGTCAGAATCGCGGGCCGACGTATTAGATGTAAGTAGCAGTAGTAGCAGTAGTAGGAGTAGCTAACATCCTTAAAGTGATTTTGAGCATGTTTCAAGCCATTTTTTCACCAAGAAGGAATGGTCGTACCCCAATAAAATTTGGCATGTGTTGTCAGGTACCTAAATCCCCTCGATTGTGATAGTTTTCAAGTTCACATCACGTTACATGACGGCTGGGTAACACCTCGAAATCACCCCAACTCTGCTTGGTGTATAAGGTGCTTGAGTGTGTAGCGCACCGCGGCTTGGCTGCGGCGCCCTAACGGGCACCTAGAACTCCAATTGCGATGAAATACAAATGAATGAATGAATGAAATACAAAAAAAAAAAAAACATTCCGGATTTTTTTCACAAGTATAGTGAAATGGAATCTTCGCTTCGCTCGCTACGCTCGCTACGCTCATCCAAAAATTTTGTACAACTTTTATTCTTAGTCTTATTTAACATCTATATAAATGACTCATGTAACCTATTAACAAGTGGACAGATTATTACTTTTGCAGACGACACGAGGTCTGTTCTTTTGTCCATCAATTTTTACACCTTTTGCACTTTTGAAGAAATAAGCGTTCTTTTGTCCAGGTGTAATTACAATATTTCTTCCAAAGACGTGTTCTTTTGTCCAGGGGGTAATTACAACTTTTACACTTTTTGCACCTATCTCTTGAGGAGGTGTAAAAGGTGTATCTATCAAAATTCGCACCAATTTCAAAAGTAATCCTGGTGTAATGTGCAGTTGTTTAATAAATAGAAGATAAAACTGGTAATTAAGCGAGCGAAGCGAGCGTTTCCATTTGACTCTGCCGGAAAAATTAGTCACTGGTTTTGTTTTGTTTTTGTTTTTTGTTTGTTTGTATGTCTCGCCATAACGTTCGAACGGAGGCTCGGATCGAGTTGAAATTTTGACCATCCACAAGCTTCGTTCTCGATTGAATGCCATTAGTTTTGTGGCAAAATCGTTCAAAAAGTTAAAAAGTTACATTAAAGTTAATCGAAAGTTTTTTTTTCAAACTAAACGGACACAAAATCTGAGGTGGCCAAATCATTTAGAATGTCCGTCCGGTCACGAATATGTTAATTTTATTTTGATCCGGTAAGTAGTGTAGATGGAAATTATATTATAACAAACTACCATTACCATGGCAACGGAAAGTCGCGCAGCTTTTTTGGCTCATGATAGCGGTCGAACGGAGGTTCGGATCGAGTTGAAATTTGGACCATCCGCAAGCTTCGATCTGGATTGAATGCCATTAGTTTTGTGGCAAAATCGTTCAAAAAGTTAAAAAGTTACATTAAAGTTAATCGAAAGTTTTTTTTAAAAACTAAACGGCGACAAAATCTGATGTGGCCAAATCATTTAGAATGTCCGTCCGGTCACGAATATGTTAATTTTATCTTGATCCGATAAGTAGTGTAGATGGAAATTACATTATAACAAAAGTAACGTTACCATGGCAACGAAAACTCGCACGAGATTCGCACTATGCACTGCTACCTAGAAGTGATCAAAATACTATCGAGGAAGCAGTGTATTATTTGTTACGTTTTCCCAAAGAAATGATGTCAAGGTCCTCTAGATGGCGGTGGATTTTATCCACAAATTAAAGGTTTACCCAAATAGGCCTACATTGGCAATAATAAATAATATTGGAAACATGGCCCCGTGGACAGCGAACGTCGCAAATTTTACAATTTTAATAAATTGCAATGTGGGTCTAGAGCTATAGCACGTGCTCGCTTATCAACGCGTCCAACAGAGCGTTTCCTAGTAATAAAATAACATGGAATAGAATTGTAGAAAATGCACAAAGTTGTGTATTGAGTGAGATATCTTATGAAAGTGTTTGATAATGCATTAACGAATGAATCAAATATGGACATGGATGAAATATGGAATGCACGTTAGGGCAATTCTATCACTGGTTACATGTTCTCTATAGATAGTCGTGTTGATTGACAGTGACAGTTCCCGGATTGGTTCATTATTGAATAACAAAACCTTTAACCGATAGTCTTGTTCCAATTTAAATAACTTTCTGTAAATGACTTAATTTCCACCCGATTTCAAAATGCATTGGTTATTTGTCAATGGAAGAACCCCCTTATTAATATTCTACAAGAAAATATAATTATCGAGTCGGACCCTTAATCGACAAATTTGCAAAGGAACCTTAGTGAATTTTTTAATGAAAACATGGAATGCACGTTAGGGCAATTCTATCACTGGTTACATGTACTCTATAGATAGTCGTGTTGATTGACAGTTACAGTTCCCAGTTTGGTTAATTAATTGAATAACAAAACCGCTACCAAAAGTCCAGTTCCCATTTGATTAACTTACTGTAAATGACTCAATATCTATCCGATTTCACAATGAATAGGTTATTTGTCAATGGAAAGAACCTCCTTATTAATATTCTACAAGAAAATATAAATATCGAGTAGGACCCATAATTGAAAAATTTGCAAAGGAGTTGGCGTTTGTGAATTTTTTAATGAAAACATGGAATGCACGTTAGGGCATTTTTATCACTGGTTAAATGTACTCTATAGATAGACGTGTTGATTGACAAAGACAGTTCCCGGTTTTGTTCTATTATTAAATAACAAAACCCCAACCAATAGTCTAGTTCCCATTTGATTTACCTACTGTAAATGACTCAATTTCTATCCAATTTCACAATGAATAGGTTACTTGTCAATGGTAGGACACCCTTATTTATATTCTACACGAAAATATGAATATCGAGTCGGACCCAAAATCGACAAATTTGCAAAGGGGTTAGTTAGCCTTTGTGAATTTTTTAATGAAAAAATGAAATGCACGTTGGGGCAATTCTATCACTGGCTATAAGTACTCTATAGATAGACGTGTTAATCAACAAAGACAGTTCAAGGTTGTGTACCTTAATTAAATAACAAAAGCCCAACCAATAGTCCAGTTCCCATTCGATTAACCTACTGTAAATGACTCAATTTCTATCCGACTTTACAATAAATAAGTTATTTGTCAATGAAAGAACCCCTGATTATTTTTCTGCAAGAGAATATAAATATCGAGTCGGACCATAATCGACAAATTTGCAAAGGGGTTAACCTTTGTAAATTTTTAAATTAAAACATGGAATGAACGTTAGGTCAATTCTATCACAAGTGACATGTACTCTATAGATAGTCGTATAGATAGACAGTGACAGTTCCCGGTTTGGTTCATTAATTGAATAACAAAACTCCAACCAATAGTCCAGTTCCCATTCGATTAATCGACTGTTCATGACTGAATTTCTATCCGATTTTACAATGATTAGGTTATTTGTCAATGGAAGAACCCCTTAATTAATATTCTACAAGAAAATATAAATATCGAGTCGGACCCACAATCGACAAATTTGCAAAGGGCCTTTGTGATTTTTTGAATGAAAACATGGAAGTAACGTTAGGGCAATTCTAACACAAGTAACATGTACTCTATAGATAGTCGTGTTGATTGACAGTGACAGTTACCGGTTTGGTTCATTAATTGAATAACAAAACCGCTACCAAAAGTCCAGTTCCATTTGATTTACCTACTGTAAATGACTCAATATCTATTCGATTTCACAATGAATAGGTTATATTTTGTCAATGGAAGAATCCCCTAATTAATATTCTATAAGAAGATATAAATATCGAGTCGGACCTATAATCGACAAATTTGAAATGGCGTTAGCCTGTGTGCATTTTTAATGAAAACATGGAATGCACGTTAGGGCAATTCTATCACTGGTTACAGAGAGAGTCGTGTTGATTGACAATGACAGTTCCCGGTTTGGTTCATTAATTGAATAACAAAACACCAACCGATAGTCCTGTTCTAATTGGTTTGCCTTCTGTAAAAGACTTAATTTCTTTTCAATTTCACAAAAAATTGGTCATTTGTCAAAAGAATTACCCCCTTATTAATATCCCAGAAGAAAATATAAATATCAAGTCGGACCAAAAAACAACAAATTTGCAAAGGAGTTATAGCCTTTGTGCATTTTTTAATGAAAACATGGAATGCACGTTGGGGCAATTCTATCACTGGCTATACGTACTATATAAATAGACGTGTTGATTGACAAAAGACAGTTCCCAGTTTTGTTCTTTAATACATAACAAAACCCCAACTAATAGCCCAGATCCCATTCAATTTACCTACTGAAAATGACTCAATTTCTATCCGATTTTATAATGAATAGGTTATTTGTCAATTTAAGAACTCCCTTATTAATATTCTAGAAGAAAATATGAATATCGAGTCGGAAATGCACGTTGGGGCAATTCTTTCACTGGCTAAAAGAACTCTATAGATAGACGTGTTAATCAACAAAGACAGATCCGGTTGTGTTCTTTAATTAAATAACAAAATCGAACCAATAGTCCAGTTCCCATCGATAAACCTATTGTAAATGACTCAATTTCTATCCGACTGTACAATAAATAAGTTATTTGTCAATGGCAGAACCCCCTTATTAATATTCTACAAGAAAATATAAATATCGAGTCGGACCATAATCGACAATTGCAAAGGGGTTAAAATTTGTAATTTTTTTTAATGAAAACATAGAATGCACGTTGGGGCAATTCTATCACTGGCTATAAGTACTCTATAGATAGACGTGCTGATTGACAAAGACAGTTCCCGGTTTTGTCCATTAATTAAATAACAAAACCAATACGAAAAGTCAAGTTCCCATTCGATTAACCTACTGTAAATGACTCAATTTCTATCCGATTTCACAATAAATACTTCATTTGTCAATTAAATAACTCCCTTATAAATATTCTCAAAGAAAATATTAATTTCGAGTCGGAATCAAAATCAACAAATTTTCAAAGGGGTAGTGAATTTTTTAATAAAACATGGAATGCACGTAAGGGCAATTCTATCACTGGTTACATGTACTTTATAGATAGTCGTGTTGATTGACTGTGACAGTTCCCGGTTGATTCATTAACTGAATAACAAAACTCCAACCGATAGTCCGTTTCCAATTCAAATAACATTCTGTAAAAGACTTAATTTTTACCCAATTTTACAATATTAGGTTATTTCAATGGAAGAACCCCTTATTAATATTCTACAAGAAAATATAAATATCGAAGACGGACACATAATCGACAAATTTGCAAAGGGGTAACCTTATTAATTTTTTAATGAAAACATGGAATGCACGTTAGGGCAATTCTATCAGTAGTTACATGTACTTTATAGATAGTCGTATTGACTAACAGTGACAGTTCCCGGTTTAGTTCAATAATTAAATAACAAAACTCCAACCAATAGTCCAGTTCCCATTCGATTAACCCACTGTAAATGACTGAATTTCTATCCGATTTTACAATGATTAGGTTATTTGTCAATGGAAGAACCCCCTTATTAATATTCTACAAGAAAATATAAATATCGAGTCGGACCCATAATCGACAAAATTGCAAAGGGGTTAGCCTTTGTGAATTTTTTAATGAAAACTTGGAATGCATGTTAAGGCAATTCTATCACTGGCTATAAGTACTCTATAGATGGACGTGTTGATTGACAAAGACAGTTCCGGTTTGTTCTTAATTAAATAACAAAACCCCTACGAATAGTCAAGTTCCCATTCAATAAACCTACTGTAAATGACTCAATTTCTATCCATTTTTACAATAAATAGTTCATTTGTCAATAAAATAACTCCCTTTTAAATATTCTCAAAGAAAATATTAATTTCGAGTCGGACCCAAAATCAACAAATTTCAAAGGGGTTAGCGCCTTAGTGAATTTTTAATGAAAACATGGAATGCACGTAAGGGCAATTCTATCACCGGTTACATGAACTCAAAGATAGTCGTGTTGATTGACAGTGACAGTTCCCGGTTTAGTTCATTAATTAAATAACAAAACTCCAACCAATAGTCCTTTTCCAATTCGAATAACTTTCTGTAAAAGACTTAATTTCTACCCGATTTCACAATGCATGGTTATTAAACAATGGAAGAACCCCCTTATTAATATTCTACAAGAAAATATAATTTTCGAGTCGGAACTTACCTAACCTTAGTGAATTTTTAAATGAAAACATGGAATGCACGTTAGGGCAATTCTATCACTAGTTACATGTACTCTATAGATAGTCGTGTTGATTGACTGTGACAGTTCCCGGTTTGGTTCATTAATTGAATAACAAAACTCCAACCGATAGTCCTTTTCCAATTCGAATAACTTTCTGTAAAAAAGACTTAATTTCTACCCGATTTTACAATGAATAGGTTATTTGTCAATGGAAGAACCCCCTTATTAATATTCTACAAGAAAATATAAATATCGGGTCGGACCCATAATCGACAAATTTGCAAAGGGGTTAACCTTTGTAAATTTTTTAATGAAAACATGGAATGCACGTTAGGGCAATTCTATCAGTAGTTACATGTACTTTATAGATAGTCGTATTGACTAACAGTGACAGTTCCCGGTTTAGTTCAATAATTAAATAACAAAACTCCAACCAATAGTCCAGTTCCCATTCGATTAACCCACTGTAAATGACTGAATTTCTATCCGATTTTACAACTAGGAAAACGCTTAAGTCCCGCCGCGTTGTTGGATGAGCGTAATTGGTGCATTGAGCTGCCATGATTGTGTTATGAGAAATTTTCTGTTGTTCAGTGACAAAATTATTACAAAGTCGAATAATTTTTTAAATTAAATTAAAAAATACAAAATTAACATTATTTTTTAAATTTTTTTAATAAAAAAAAAGAAAAAAAATCGTAAAATTGCGATTTTCATAAGAAATAATTATTCGATTGCGCTCAAATTTTACAAAAATATATTAATTCATAAAATTAAGGTTCTGTGAAAAAATTCATTACAATAGGATAAAGCATGTAGGTGTTATAAGCCAAAGACTTGTTTAAAAAAAGAAAAAACCTGTAAAATTTCGATTTTCATGAGAAATAATTTTTCGATTGTGCTCAAATTTCACACGAATATCTTAATTCATAAAATTAAGGTTCTGTGAAAAAACCATTACAATCGAATTAAGCATGTAGGTGTTATAAGTCGAAGAACTATTTTAAAAATCGAAAAAATTCGTAAAATGGCAATTTTCATGAGAAATAATTTCCGATTGCGCTCAAAAACGTGGCAGTTCTAAGTTCAGAGATTTGAAGGTCTCCATAAAATTTCATCGCAATTGGAGTATCGGTTTAGCCGGAATCGTGTTAACAAACACACAATAATACAAACAGAAAAAAAAAAAGAAAAAAAAAAAAAAAAAAAAAAAAAAAACATCGCGGATTTTTTTCTCCAGTGTAGTGAAATGGAATCTTCGCTTCGCTCGCTACGCTCGCTACGCTCATCCAATGATTAGGTTATTTGTGAATGGAAGAACCCCTTATTAATATTCTACAAGAAAATATAAATATCGATTCGGACCCACAATCGACAAATTTGCAAAGAGGTTAGCCTTTGTGATTTTTTAATGAAAACTGGAATGCATGTTGGGGAAATTCTATCACTGGCTATAAGTACTCTATAGATAGACGTGATGATTGACAAAGACAGTTCCCGGTTTTGTCCATTAATTAAATAACAAAACCAATACGAAAAGTCAAGTTCCCATTCGATTAACCTACTGTAAATGACTCAATTTCTATCCGATTTCACAATAAATACTTCATTTGTCAATTAAATAACTCCCTTATAAATATTCTCAAAGAAAATATTAACTTCGAGTCGGACCCAAAATCAACAAATTTTCAAAGGGGTTAGCGCCTTAGTGAATTTTTTAATGAAAACTTGGAATGCACGTTAGGGCAATTCTATCACCGGTTACATGGACTCTAAAGATAGTCGTGTTGATTGACAGTAACAGTTCCCGGTTGGGTCATTAATTAAATAACAAAACTCCATCCAATAGTCCTGTTCCAATTCAAATAACTTTCTGTAAAAGACTTAATTTTCACCCGATTTCACAATGCATTCCCCACGGGAACACAAACGTCGGTTCAACGTAGTATTTTGGTCGGAAAGGTCGGACAGTGGTCATTCGTTTTTCAACTTAATTCCAACGTTGGCCAAACGTTGTTTTTTGGTCGGAAACCATCGGTTGGTTTTAAGACGTTTTTCGACGTTGGCTTACCGTCGGTTTGAGGTGTACACACGACCATTTACGGCTGGTTGGTTTATGGTCGGATGCCGACGTCGTTTAAAGGTTTGGGATTTGTGTGCGTGTCGACATATGTAATGCCGCTCCACCACTCGTAGCTCGTAGATGTTAGATGAGTTCGAGGGCGGATTGGACTCTCCGAAGGACGTGGTTTTTGGCTGCAACCTGGACTACGGCAGCCGGGACTGAGGGATGGTTGTAGTTTGTCGTGGGGAGCTGGGACCTGCCTTGCCGTAGATGTTAGGGGTAGTTTGGGGAAGACGGATGGTAGGGAAAGCTTTCTCTTTCCAGTGACTGTAGTCTGGTTACTTTTGTGAATCTGGTGGTTTATTGTATAAAGTACTTTCTTGGTAATTTGAGTGATAGTTAAGCAGAGTTGTAGAATTATAGAAATGTGGATTTAAACTGTCTTGGAGAGCACAACCAGACCCTACTCTAATTTCTATGTTACACCCAACCTGCCACCAGTCCTAGCCTCTAGTCAAGTCACTTCTTCCTAATTACCTCACCAAGTGAATGTCATCACAGCCAGCCACACTTTACACAAAATTGCTGACTGATCACATTCCATAACAGTGAAGTAACTAGTACAGGGAAGTGAGCTTGCTACACCTCTGGCACTTTGCACAATAAACCTAACTTGCTGTTTTATAATTAATAGGCCACATGAAATTACATTACAATTAACAAAAATACAATTAATAATATAATCACTACACAATGACATGTTACATGTAGTGTAACAAAGAATGTAAAATAGACTTAATAATAAATTAAACTAAACCAAATAACATTAGCATAACCCAGCTTCACTACATTGCCTCACACTTTCAAACAGAACCATATCTCTTGAGGTGTGGTTCCTGTTTCCAACATCACTTCACAATTAGTTCAAGTCCAATCACTGTGATGAACCAGCCCATAGCAGACTACTGGCCCGGACGATGATCGCTCCCCCAGCTTGCGGAAGGCACGAAGCACACAGTCAGGCTAGGCTTTAGCTGAAACTAGGCCCAAGTCCAGAAGCGATTCCCGTTCGGGTGCAGTCAGATCAACATAGGTAGGCTCAGCATCTGCAACCATAAAACTACGAACAGTATCCAAACTCCAGTCCTAGAGACATCACAAATATTTACAGGCTAGGCCTACTTGCATTAATTTTGAAATATTATTGTATTACCAGCAAAAATAACCTATCCACATTACAAATCATATCCAGCATAATTATAACAACATTACACAACATGGTCTTAAACCTAGACTTTATTAATTTATTCTCCCACTTAAACCCTTTACTACTTAAAATAAATATATTTCCTTCTCTGGATGCCAAAACAAATTTAGTCCCTGTCAGAATCATCTGTCAAAATTGAAAATACACATGATTTACAGTGTCCCCAACCCAACACACCGCCTTGTAAACAGCAACAAGATGGCAGTGAATTTAGTACTTTGACTTTTTATATGGTTGGTAGCTCCTTACAGCATGGCAAACTCAGAACCCAGTTGTTTACAAAAGTGCTAAATTGACTAAAAAATTGCTGACTCTCACAAAAGTGGGCATCATGATGAGAAACTACATAAACCTACACCTTATTATGGACTATTCACAAATTATACATATAAAAATACAAAATACAGTCATTTACATCAATAGGCCTAGACCTAAAAGTCAAGTTGAGCACAGGTGGGTAACATACACAACAATGTGAAAGATGTGGTTACTTTAAGCATAATCTAGGTAGGTAGGCTAGTTCCTAATGCCACGCCCTTGACCACGCTGGCACAGGCTCATTTCCTCAAAACTGTGGATCAGATCTCACCCCCCTCTGGCCTGTGACTTGCTCAGAGCCTTCCTGCACGTTATCAGGCTTTTCAGCATTGTCTTGAGAAGTTGGACCCATCTCCCCCACTCGACCTAGTCTTGATAGAGGCACAGGGCGTTGCTGTTGTACTGTCCTAGGCTTGGGCTTAATTAGAGCTGTAATCCTCTTGCTACGGCATCACACAATTATTGCTTAAAAATTGTGGAATACAGTATCCTTCACCAAAATCCAGGGCTTCAAATTCTCTTGGGCAGAACCCAAGGGTGTTCATCCGGTTGGCCAACACTACGAAGTCCATAGCGAGGAAGAGCCGGACCCATGACCACTGGCTGCAAATCCTGAGCCACCTCTGGTACATCCAAAGGCATCTGTGCTCCTGCTTCAACCTCTTCCAAGGAATCTTGCTCATACTGTTGCGGTGAACTAGGTATAGAAACATCCTGTAAGGAATCTTGTTCGTAGCTATCCCCCGAAAGCTCCAATGAGTCTCGTTCTGACACTCGAGGTGAACCAGGTGATGACTCGTCCAAGGAATCTCGTGCTGAGACACTATCATCATCACTTCGAGGTGAACCGGGCGATGACTCATCCAAGGAATCTCGCGCCGAAACACTATCATCATCACTTTCCTCCTCCTCTGATGAGCATGCACTGGCACCATCCTGAGAATGTTCCTCCATCCGGTCTTCATGCGCTCTTGCCCGCCTTCCTGTACGCACCACATCCTCATCCCAAATGTCTTCCGTAGCATGTAGAGTGGACGATTTTTTGTCAACTCGTTTCCGAGGTATCGTAGGAACCGTAGGCTGATCCACTTCCTGAACAGGCTCATCTCCCCCTACAGGTCCATGTTTCAGTCGGTTACAGTGAATAAGCTGCTCTTTTCCACCATACACTCCTTTGATCCGGAAGTTTACCGGTGAAGTTTGAGACAAAATCCGGAACGGTCCAGTCCACTTAGGTCCCAGCTTCTTTGTTGTTCCAGGTTTCACTGCTTCAACTTTCAAGTAAACCTGATCACCTACCTTAAAAGTGACAGGTCCAGATTTCTTGTTGTACTGAGCTGCTCTTACTTCTTGGGCCGCACGAAGCTTAGTCCGAACCTGATCAAAAGCAATCCTCAATCGCTCTGCCATCTCAGACGCATAGTTTCAGCTACATCATACTTAACACGTTGAGGTTGAACAAAACTATGAAAAGGAAACGGAAAGTCTCTCGCGTGTAGCAAATAGAACGGCGTGTCCCCAGTCGCGCTATGGATCGAAGCTCTGTACGCCATCAGCACATATGGGATCCACTCAGGCCAGTCTCGCTGATTATCCTGTACGAAGTGAGACAACATTTCCTTTAGCACACGATGGGTACGTTCCAGCATACCATTACTTTCAG
This sequence comes from Sweltsa coloradensis, assembly GCA_024449915.1. Classification (NCBI taxonomy): domain Eukaryota; kingdom Metazoa; phylum Arthropoda; class Insecta; order Plecoptera; family Chloroperlidae; genus Sweltsa; species Sweltsa coloradensis. The sequence goes on from JAMZAV010001863.1 coordinate 35,091, forward strand.
GATGATAGCTTGACGTCTGAATCCTCTCGATCTGGAGTAGCTTACACACTTCCTTCATCATCTTTGAAACAAAGTTGGATCCTAAGTCCGTTAGAAGCTGCCGAGGAATGCCATGTCTCGCCACGATACCAGTCACAAAGGTCTTCGCTACTGTCGCTGCTGTCTGGTCTCGCATCGGAAATGCTTCAGGATACTTGGTAAACGCACACTGATACGTTAAGATGTACTTAAATCCCTGGTCACTTGTAGGTAGAGGCCCGACGACGTCCATGCTGGCTCTCTCGAATGCCGAAGTCACCTCCGTGAATGCTTGTAACGGTGCTTTCTTACGATTAGGTGGAGACTTGTGTTCCAAGCACGATTTACATGATGCCACGTACCTCTTGATGTCACCGTACATTCCTGGCCAATAAAACAAACTTCTAATCAGTCCTAATGTTTTCTTAAAACCTCCATGCGACACCATCGGTAAATCGTGATAAATTTTAATTATATCTCTTCTCATTGCCTCAGGCGCGACTAATTGGTCTGTCCTCTCCATTCCAGACTTCATCTTATATAGCAGTCCCTCTTCATCCAGAGTGTACACCTCACTAGACATTGGGTCACTTTCCAAACTTTCGATCACTGCACTCCACCGTTCATCACGCCTCTGTTCCTCTCGAATGTGCGTCCGATCCCACAAGGGCTGGTACGGTATCAGAGCACACACTGCTAACCGAGACAACGCAGTCAGCATTACCATGTTTCCTCCCAGCCTGTGAACAATTTTAAACTCGTACTCTGAGAGCATCAGTGCCCACCGCATGAGTTTTGAGCTAGGATCCTTCAAATTAAATAACCAGACTAGCGGCCGATGATCCGTGATGACCGTGAACTCATTCCCGTACAGGTAACAATTAAAATGCTTAATCGACCAAACCACCGCGAGACATTCCCTCTCTGTTGCTGACCACCTCTGCTCTGTTTCATTCAACCCCCTGCTAGCATAAGCAATTGGCTGTTCCAACCCATCTACTTTCTGTGACAGAATCGCTCCGATTGCATAGCCGCTTGCATCACATGACAACGTAAATGGTTTCTTAAAATCTGGGTAACGGAGTAACACAGGCTCTGTACACAAGGCATTTCTCAGTTTTTCGAACGCTTCTTGACACGCTGGCGACCAGTCAAACTTGACATCCTGGCGAGTTAAGCGGTTTAATGGAACTGAAATTTCTGCGCAGTCAGCAATAAATCGACGATAAAAACCAACAAGGCCAAGAAAAGCTTTTACATCCCGAGCGGACTTAGGTTGAGGGTATGTTTTTATCACAGCAATCTTGCTAGGATCAGTCGAACACCTTCAGCTGATATTACGTGTCCTAAATAGCCTGTCTCCTTTTGCATGAACTTACACTTAGATGTTTAAGCTTCAGGTAGCACTTCGAAGCCGCTCAAAAATGTTTCTCACCGGACAAGGTGTTCATCCACACTGCTTCCAGAGTAGGCCACAATGTCATCCAAATAAACAAGACACTGTTCCCCAGTCAGGCCAGATAGCACAGCATACATTAACCGCTGCCAAGTGGACGGCGCGTTCTTTAAACCAAATCCCATTCTTAACGTAGCAAAGTGCCCTTGCTGAGTGGAAAATGCTGTCTTGTCAATGTCCCTCTCGTCAATTTCCACCTGCCAATATCCCGAATAAAAATCGAGGCACGAAAAAAGCTCTGCCCCTCCTAGCTGGTCAAGCGTATCCTGCAAATGTGGCAACGGAAAAAAGTCACGCTTACTCAGTGCGTTTATCCCACGGTAATCTATGCACAACCTCAAACCTGATGGTCCATCCCCTCCTCCTTTTTTCTTGACTAAGACCACAGGTGCCGACCACGGTGACGTTGATGGCGTAATTATCCCGTCTTCAAGCATACCATCTATTATTTCCTGTAACACCGGTCTCTGACTATGAGGTACTCGATACGGGTATTTTGCTACTGGGCTAGCATCACCAACATCTATTCTATGTTTCACTAACTGAGTACAACCCAATTTATCACCAGGGATAAAGAACACGTCACGATATTCCTCTAACAAGGCAAGCAACTTCCTGCGATCCTCTGAATCCAGGTGGTCGAGCTCAAAGTACTGGTCCAATGGCGGAGCATCCGCTGCATCTCCAATACCTGACACATGTGCCACTAGCTTGGTATCCTGGCATGGTGCGGGTGTATGATTCACCTCTTCTGCTATGCCTAGAATAGCCTTTCTCGGAACCACCAACGGCATGCGTGTCACATTCATCACCTTCAGCGTAACCTCGCGGGAAGGCTTAGAAGTGACGAGCACTCGGCCCACAGAAACACCATAAACAGTAAGAGTAGCAGGTTCCACACAAACGTCCCCGGTTGTTTGCCAGTCTTGAACTCCAGTACACAGCATCTCACAGCGAGGCGGAACGGTTAATTCACCACGAAGACGAACGTAGCATGGTCCCTGGGTGATCAATCCAGAGCTCATGGTAGCTGTCTTCTCCTCTTCCATGGAATGCTTGTCGAGCTGAGTGTCCCGTCCTAGGCTGTCCAGGTTGATTGCTTCATGAACCTCTGCACACTCCGCTTGTCCCTCCAATGAACCGCTAGCTAATGTGCTATCATTAGGTTCGTCTGCGGTCTGAGTGTCTCGAATATCCATCAGTAGTCCGTCCACACAAGCTGCTTCGTCTGGCTCAGAAGATCGGAGTTGAACATTGCTTACTTGACCTTCCCTAACCCCACTACCAGAAACTATTTTAGCTCTCTTCTTGGAAACCTTCTTTCTTGCGGCACGAGAGGCTGACTTACAATACTTCTATGCGATTCCTCACTGCTTGGACTTGAGGAGCTAACTTTTCATATTTAATATTAGGAGTCTCCTTCTTCCATTCTTGAGGAGAAACTTTCTTCAAACTTTGAGGAGATACCTTTCCACTTCTCTTATGGGGAGTTTCCTTAACCTTAATCTGAGGAGAAACTGTCACATCACTACTTCTATGAGGAGATTCTTTTCTTGAGAACTTACGTACTAACGTAATATTACTTTCTGGTGACTCTATTGCTGAGTCTTGGAGAGAAACACACTCATTCACTATGGGAGCTAGCTTAGCTGTAGTGTTACGTTGACTCTGCACAACACCATCTAACCTAGAATCTAAATCTACAATTTCTTCTTCTTTCACTGGCATAGATTGTACTAGCGGAGAGGCTACCACTGGCAACAACTTCAGAGTCGGCGGTGACGAAGCTACGCCAGCCATGTCTACACCTAAACTTGTCAAAACAGACTGGGTATTCACTTCACCAGACAGCGGAACACACACTCCCCGCATCCAAAGTTGCTTCTTACTTAAATCAATACGTGCTTCATTCCTTTCCAAAAAATCGAGGCCCAACAATCCACTTGCACTTATGTTGAGTTCATTGGGAGAAACGTAGCAGACATGACTAAATTTATGACCATCTAGAGTAAATTCTATTGTAGCTGTACCAATAAGAGGAAGTGGGTGACCCGAGATACTTCTAACACCTCCACAATCCATTGGCCTCACTTCCAGCCCCTCCGTCAGAGCTTCCTTGACGATGGTAATCATAGCACCCGTATCCACAAGCATCTCACAATTCCTGTCCCCTACTCGTAGAGCAACACTGAGCGTCCTAAAACTGCTATTGTATATGTGGTGTATGTTTGTATTTGCCGCCACCAGTTTAGGTTGGCTGCCATTATCCCCTGCTACTAGTTGGCGCTTTAACATTGTCATGGTTGTCAGGCCTGCTGTTTGGTGGGTGTATCTCAGACGACGCCATGTTCTAGTTCCAGAGAGTTCTTCTCATTCCTTGTCTCGTGCTCAACGGTTGTCTTGTTGTATAATGTGCATAATAAATAAACCAAGTGTTAGTGTATCAAGTATCATGTAGCTATTCATTATTAATAACCACTCCGTACACCTCAGACAATTCTGGCGACGATGTTTACGAGTTCCACGTAATATTGGTAAGGCTAGAGCTTCTGAATCTGCTTTTTAGCCAAACCTATTTTCGGCGGCCTAGCTAGGGCCTAGGCCTAGAAGTCATTTTTGAAATGTCTTCTTCGGACGATACGGTTGAGCCAGCAGCTGTGCCCCCAACTGTTTTTGTGGGAATGTGTGGCACCTGTCCCATGCTACTCAAGGAGGACCTAGAGGATTGGTCTATTTTCAAGGAGAAGCTCGAATTTTACTTCGAAGCTAACAGCATCACGGAAGCAAAACGTAAGCGAGCCATTCTATTTGCCAATACTGGTGACATAGTGTATAAAAGTGTACGCAAGCTTTGCGACACGGCGTCTGTAACTTACGCCGAGGCGATTAAAGTGCTTGACAAGCATTTCCGCCCTAGACTGAACCCCCTAATTTCATGCAACATTTTTAGGCGTAGGGTTCAACAGCCAACGGAGAGTTTCAAAGATTTTGTAGCAGAGCTCCGTTTACTTGCTCGGGACTGTGAGTTCACCGATGTTAACCACGAGCTTTTGCATCAGATGCTCATTGGTATGAAAGACTCTAGGCTCCAAGAGACTTTACTAGCAACGGAGGGGTTGGACTGCAATAAGGTCTATGACCGTGCAGTAGCTTCTGAAATGGCCAAGGCGAATCGTCATTTACTGCCATCTGATTCGTCATCTGTGCATAAAGCTTCACAGCGGTATATTGGCAGTAGGCCTAAGCGACAAGGTCAACGAGCACCTGCAGTAGCCACATCGGTCAATCGGTCCTGCGACTGTTGCGGTGATTCTAGCCACGGTAAGAAGGACTGTCCTTATGCTAGTTACAAATGCAATTATTGCAAGCAGATAGGGCATCTGCTTCGCGTATGTCAGAAAAGGGCAAGGGCCCAGCCTAGTGGAGCTAGTCCTGCATTGTCACAAGGACGGGGTCGCGGTGGATCGCAGATGAAGCATCGCCAAGCATCCTATAGGGCTAAGGCAGCTGATGCTCATCAAGTGTCTGAAGCTATTTCAGGGTCTGATAATTATGAATATGATGTTTCCGGTCTGTTCAGTGTTAACAGTCTGACGGGTGCGCCACCACCGCTCATAGTGAATGTCCAAGTTGACAATGCCGATATCCGCATGGAAGTGGATAGTGGTGCAGGGCATTCTCTAATAGGTTCAGATATTTTTGAGACTTATTTCCCAACCGCAGACTTGCAGCCCCCGGATTTGGTGCTGCAGACCTGGTCCAAGGAGAGGCTCAATGTCAAGGGAGTTTTTACCCCTTCAGTGACTTTCGGAGGACACACTGTTGTTCTGCCTCTCGCCGTGATGGACCGCCCAGGGCCAGCGCTTATGGGGCGTTCATGGTTTGACGCTCTGGGTATATCGGTTGACGGCATCCTAGCAACCAGCTCCACAGTTATAAGTAAGTCAGTTCCTACTTACCTGCATGACCTTAAGGAGGTGTTCGAGCCAAAACTGGGCAAATATACTGGACCCCCAGCGCACATCCACATCAAGGCCGATGCTGTTCCAGTTTTTATGAAGGCTAGGCCAGTTCCCTTTGCACTCAAGATGAAGGTTAGCAACGAAATCGATCGCATGGTTTCCCAGGGTATTCTTGTGCCCGTCACGCACTCGGTATGGGCAACCCCAACAGTTAACGTCGTTAAACGAGATGGCAGCATTCGGATATGCGGTGATTATTCAGTCACAGTAAACCAGCGTTGTGTGCGTGAGGTTTACCCGCTGCCTACCACTGATGAACTTCTCTCGAGGCTCTCTGGCGGCAAGGTGTTCAGCAAGATTGATTTATCTCAAGCTTTTTTGCAGGTGTCTGTGGATAAGGAGACTTCACAGGTCCTGACTCTCAATACACACCGTGGGTTATTCCGTATGACACGCCTTAGTCCTGGACTATCGTCTGCTCCAGCATTTTTCCAGAGATTAACCGAGTCCCTGCTTTTTGGACTTGAAGGTGTTATCGTCTTCATGGATGATGTTCTCATCATGGCTGAAAACGAACTTCAGCTGCAAGAACGCGTACGTCAGGTGATCAGGAGATTACTCGAGGCCGGGTTGCGTCTTCGTCTAGATAAATGTGTTTTCTCCTCGCCTACCTTGGATTATGTAGGCTACTCGCTATCGGCAGAGGGTATCAAGCCATCAAGGTCCAAGATACAAGAGCTATTGGACACACCCTCACCATCCTGTTTAGAGGAGTTGCAAGCATTTTTGGCTACGTAAACTACTATGATAGATTTTTTCCTGACAAGGCAACTAAGTTCCATCCATTGTACTCATTACTGAAGTTGAAGCCTTCCGATGCCTGGCGTTGGGGTAGAGCAGAAGAGGAGTGCGTCCGCTATGCACATGCAGTGATGACATCGGATGCAGTCCTAATGCATTTCAATCCTAGGCTGCCCATTGTGATTTTTGTAGATGCTTCACCATACGGTGTGGGCGCTGTCCTAGCACACCAGGTATCCGCAACGGAAGACAGACCAATTGCCTACGCCTCTCGCACACTTCGTGTTTCAGAGAAAAATTACTCGCAGCTGGATCGAGAGGGTTTGGCGGTAATCTTTGCCATCAAGAAGTTCCACATGTACGTCTATGGCCGAGAATTCACCATAGTCACCGATAACAAGCCGTTGTGTGGAATCTTCCGGTCGGACAGGCCTATTCCTGAGGTCTCGTCCCCGCGTATGCTTCGTTGGTGCCTTATGTTGGCTAACTACCAATACACTATCAAGCATAGACCGGGTAAGCACCATGGCAATGCCGATTTCCTTAGTCGTTTGCCATCCAGTAAATCGATGGACATCGAGTATCCGGATCCTGCAGATATGTTGCTGTTCGAACAAGCGCCTTCAACATCTCCATTGACGTCAGCGGAGGTGGCTAAGGCTACAGCACAAGATCCCAGTCTCTCCCAAGTCCTGAGTCATGTCATTCACGGTCGTACTGCATCTAAGGAAGACGAAGTTCAAGCGTACCTCAAGCACAACCATGGCCATCTGTCTGTCATGAACGGCTGCGTGCTTCGAGGCAACCGGGTGGTTATCCCGCCAGCTCTTCGCCGCGAAGTACTGCTTCTTCTACACAAGGTCCATCAGGGCATTGTTCGCACTAAAGCTTTAGCCCGTAGCTACGTGTGGTGGCCGGGAATTAGCGAGGACATTGAAAGGTTGGTCAAGTCCTGTGAATCTTGCGCTCTTTTACAGCGAGACCCTTGTCGAGCTCCGGTGCAGTCCTGGCCTCAGCCTGACAAGGTATGGTCTCGTCTTCACCTGGATTATGCCGGTCCTTTCCACGGCCATACATTCCTAATATGTGTGGATGCAAAAAGCAAGTGGATAGAAGTCGCAAGTACGTCAGGATCAATGTCATCTGCAACAACCATTGCTCATCTTCGAATGTGGTTTGCTACCCATGGCATTCCCGAGCAGTTGGTAACTGACAATGGCCCTGCGTTTGCATCAAGTGAGTTTGCCAATTTCTGTAATGGAACTGGCATCAAGCACACCAAGTCTGCCCGTACAAGCCTGCACCAATGGACAGGCAGAGCGTACTGTACAAACCGTCAAGACTTTACTGAAGAAGCTGTCCCTGCATCGTGGAAGCACGAGCTATCTGCCATCTTGCTCATGCTTCATGCTACGCCTAGTACAGCCACGGGTATTGCCCCGTGTGAAATGTTAATGGGTCGACGCATTCGCTCCCTCATCGACAAACTGCATCCAGCCTCTGCGACGTCGGGAAGTCGCAGACCAGTAAACCATGAACCTGCTCCTGGACGTTCATTTGCTGTGGGAGAGAGTATCCTGTTCCGATCTTATGTTCCTAGCGTCAAGTGGGTTCCGGGATTTATCTTATCGGTTGATGGTACCCGCTACTATCGAGTAGTCAGTACCAGCGGCGGCATCGAGAGGAGACATGTCGACCAGATCGTTAGGCGATCTACTCCTACATCTACTCCACTACCGTTCCCAAGAGTGCGGGATGATGTTGGACTCCCATCTGTCGATCAGCCCCCTAAGTTTTTGGGTGATCCTGAACCGGAGACCGCGGCTAGAGCTCAGGACATCGAGATCACTCCCGAGGTCTTCCCAGAGATAGTCACCGAGGTCTTTCCCGAGGGCCACCCTGGTTCGCCCAAATCATCGGCATCAATTAGCCCAGCGGTTGAGCGTCGCGCATCGAAGCGTGAGCGAAAAACCCTGCACATCTGAAAGACTACATTACTACCTAATCAATGATCATTTGTTCATTACTGAACTATCAATATCTCATTATAAATATGTGATTATTATTATTAATTATTATCATTATTATATCTTGTTATTATATGTTACTGTTATTTAATTATTAATTGAGTACCATTAACCCAATTAGAAGGGTGAAGGATTGTGGTGTATGTTTGTATTTGCCGCCACCAGTTTAGGTTGGCTGCCATTATCCCCTGCTACTAGTTGGCGCTTTAACATGTCATGGTTGTCAGGCCTGCTGTTTGGTGGGTGTATCTCAGACGACGCCATGTTCTAGTTCCAGAGAGTTCTTCTCATTCCTTGTCTCGTGCTCAACGGTTGTCTTGTTGTATAATGTGCATAATAAATAAACCAAGTGTTAGTGTATCAAGTATCATGTAGGCTATTCATTATTAATAACCACTCCGTACACCTCAATTGGGATGTGTGCTAAATACAGAGGTGTCTATGTTGTCAAGGGTTAACCTTAGTTTGCTCTGTTCTCCCCACCTCGGGGTGTAGGTAGGGAGCGATTGGAGTTTGGGTGGCTTACCGGCTGACTTGCGTGTGCTGAACCACTGCTGTTCTGAGGCAGCTGTCCCTGCGGCATGGGCTGACTGTTCTGCTGGAAAGGTGGAAAACAAGGAGCCTGCCCGTAACTCACTGGTGGTTGTCCATAACCCCACTGCGGTCCCCAAGGGTTGCTGTTGAATGGTTGTGTTCTAAACTGAGGGTTAAACTGTGTAGGCTGCTGTCCCCACGAACCCCAGTTACCAGGAGTCGAGTCTCGATTCGTCCCTCCGTTCCCTCGAAGTTTAGCCCGACACTCTCTAGCCACGTGCCCCCTTCGATGACAAAAGTAGCATTCCGGACGATATGGATTCGGACAGTCTTTTTTCCAATGGCCCTTCCCCCACAGCAATGGCAACCGGTGTCTCCTGTATTATCCCACGTAGGCCTACCTGAGGCAGAACCGTAATTTGCTAAGGTGCTGCTTGACATGCCACTTTGCTCATTCCTCACCAAAGGTAGATGTTGGGAAGCTAATTCCGCAGAAACCAGGTGTACAGGCCTATTTTGAGCTCGTGGTACCGACATTCTTTCATTGTCCTCCTCCTCTTGCGCTACATCGATTGCCTTTGCCATAGTTGTAGGAGAACGCGTAAGAACAAACCGTTTAATTCCATCTTTTAGCCCACTTAAAAACTGAGCAAGTATCCTCTCATCTAATAATTTCTCCCTAAGCTCCACTTCAGCACCTTCCCAGGCCCTGCTTCCCTGTAATAACCGTCTAGCCATTATTTTCCAGCTCTGATCGAAACTCCTTCCATGTTTTCAAGGACTTGACCTCCTCATTTGCTACAATAAAATCCTTTGCTAAATTTTTACATCTTAATTTTGCTATTGCTACTTTCTGTGTTTCCGTCCAGTCTCCGATAATGGCGGCTTCTTCCACAGAGGTGAGAAAATCCTCCACACTCTGTGACCCTCTTTCCCCAGTGAACACTTCCACCAGGCCTAACACACCACCCACATGACTACGCGGAACTGCCACCTCTACAACGGACCCACTTGTATTCATCTTGATTACAGACAATATATAGGATTTAATAAATTAATACACACAACCTTAACCTAAACTTGTAACAGATGTGATGAGAAGTGAGGTACCTTTTCGTCTAACAGACGCACTGCAGTCCTTGAGCCGGATTGTAGTTTCCTCAACAGGCTGTAGTCCTTGGGCCGGATCGTAGTTTCTCCAACAGGCACCGGTACAGCCGAAGTCCAGGCGAGCAGAAGTCCGGAAGCGCTGCCACCAATGTAATGCCGCTCCACCACTCGTAGCTCGTAGATGTTAGATGAGTTCGAGGGCGGATTGGACTCTCCGAAGGACGTGGTTTTTGGCTGCAACCTGGACTACGGCAGCCGGGACTGAGGGATGGTTGTAGTTTGTCGTGGGGAGCTGGGACCTGCCTTGCCGTAGATGTTAGGGGTAGTTTGGGGAAGACGGATGGTAGGGAAAGCTTTCTCTTTCCAGTGACTGTAGTCTAGTTACTTTCGTGAATCTGGTGGTTTATTGTATAAAGTACTTTCTTGTTAATTTGAGTGATAGTTAAGCAGAGTTGTAGAATTATAAAAAGGTGGATTTAAACTGTCTTGGAGAGCACGACCAGACACTACGCTAATTTCTATGTTACACCCAACCTGCCACCAGTCCTAGCCTCTAGTCAAGTCACTTCTTCCTAATTACCTCACCAAGTGAATGTCATCACAGCCAGCCACACTTTACACAAAATTGCTGACTGATCACAGTGAAGTAACTAGTACAGGGAAGTGAGCTTGCTATACCTCTGGCACTTTGCACAATAAACCTAACTTGCTGTTTTATAATTAATAGGCCACATGAAATTACATTACAATTACCAAATACAAAATTACAAAATACAATTACATAATATAATCACTACACAATGACATGTTACATGTAGTGTAACAAAGAATGTAAAATAGACCTAATAATAATTAAACTAAACCAAATAACATTAGCATAACCCAGCTTCACTACACATATTATCAACAGTTGGTTTTTAGACATTATCCGACTTGGCTCGACGTTGGTTTTTAGGTGCACATACCCAATGACAAAGTGTTGGTTTAAGGTCGGATGCCGACGTCGGTTAAAGGTTGGGATTTGTGTGCGTGCCGACATATTATCAACAGTTGGTTTTTAGACATTATCCGACGTTGGCTCGACGTTTGATTTTAGCTGCACATACCCAATGTCGAAGTGTTGGTTTACCGACGGACGCCAACGTCGGTTTAGAGATTGGGAATTGTTTGTGTCTGCCAGATTGTGAGCGGCTAGTTTAGAGACATTTGCCGACATTGATCTCAGTTTGTTTGCGTTGCTAACTTTGGGTTATTTTGATCTTCATTTAAAGTTTCACTGGGTTGTTGTATGTATTGTTGTTTTCTCGCGACAGAAAAGGGCGAATCTCTCTTCAAAAATCAAACCTTTTTGCAAGGACAGGTATGAAAAGAGGAAACTATAGCTGAAATATTATCTAGGATGCAGTGGGAATAATAGTGTACTTTCAAACCTCGATCATTCTGCGTTGTGGTGGAAAATTGCTTTGACCATTGCCCTATTGTTATCATGCAATTCTATTTAAATGCTTGATGCAGTTGTTTTGTGTAAATTGTCATACCGATACTAGCACTAAAGAAACGTATTTTCTTCACTAACATATAGTAAAAATACAAGTCATTACTTTTTTAATATGAATTTGGGGATCGTTGAAATTAAATAATATTACAAATCGTCGTCATCATCCATTAAAATTTTTTGTTACTGTTTTTCTCGTTTGTATTTTAGATTGTGTGTTATGCATTACGAAATGGTATGTTTTTTACTATGCATGTCTCTAGTAGTGAACGGGCGATTATTTTGGTAATTTCAAAAACAAAATGTAACAAAGTACACAAATATACACAAAATAGCAGTGTAATTTATCGAATTTCGAAATAGTTACATTACAACAACAATGTTATAAGGCAACAATTTCTAAAACCATCATATTTCAATAGCATAATATTTTTAATGTGTAATTTAAATATGAATTAAAATTAATCAAATTGTCTTATACGAGTAAAGTAGGCCTATAATATGCAACTAGTTCTCTTTGAATTCTAGTTGCGCTTCACGAAGTTAGTGTGTTGCGACTACCTTTTTTTCGTGCTAAAGGTAAATAATTGATTTATGAAGAAATTGATGTGGCGATAACAACAGTAAACTACTAATATCCTTTCGAATAACTTAAGAATACATCAAAGTATTATTATAATACTATTCACCGGTACTAGTTCATTAGAATACATTTAACAGAGTGAGATTCGTATAGATAAACCAAGTTCACGGGTCACACCAACAAATAAAATATATCACACTAAAAGATTTCGGTTTTACATTATATTGTCGCAATCGCTTACCAATATGCTAACCAACATGCTCCTAACTCGTGTTTATTATTGCGCTGAATCATAAGGACTTCTCTCTGACCACGTTATTACCTGATATTTATCGTTTAGATAAAATCAATATTTATAAAAGTTACGACATGAAAAAATAAGCCACAACGTGAGCAAGCTGCCAAGCTAATTGCCAATCAGCCAATAATGTAATGAATAGTCAAATAACTGTTTTTTGATGATAGTTTTCCTTGAAGAAGCATTTGATTTTCATTTGTTACTTGCGTATTCACAATAAACATTTATGTAGGCTACATATTATTAAATAATAAAATGTATATTTGTTAAAAATACCTTAAAATAATATAAATTTTATTATTTCATATGTACACAAATTTGTATTGTGAATAAAAGAAACAAATTTCGACTTTGTAAAGAATATTTCAACGGGTATTTGATTTAACACGAGATGGTGACAATTGCTGAGCGCCCGAGCAACCTAGCCAGGTACTGTAATAGACGCTTAAATAATAAATAAATAAATTTTATTTAGAGTCTACCCACTCAGTTATATAACTGATTTTCAGTGGGGGACTTTAAATCAAAGCGACCAAGCCAACCCTGCAGGCCCCGACGCAATCGACGAGTGGGCGATAACCAACCAAAGATCGATATTTTTAATAGGAAATAAAGCAATCAGTGGTATGGACAGTGCGAACACCCGCGAATCAACGCTAAGCGTCTATAAGGCAGAGGTTAATTAATTCATAAACAATGTTGTTTAGCTAATCGTGACGTCGCTTGCAACTTGCGCGTGAAAAGTGTACGTTAAACTTTGTACCTCAATAGAATTGAAAATATTTTCGTGGGACTGGTTTGAATGACGGCAACAGTGTTATAAAGGATTTTCTATTTACTCCGTACACACGCGCCCATATTTGATTATTTTTGGTCATGTTTGTACTTTTTATTTTACAAAGAATAATTTGTATAAACCTCCCCCGCATACGCGTAACACAACAATATTTTATTTATTAAGTAGTGTAATGAAAATTTATAGGCGCATCACATTCACAACAGTATATAGCTGCCTGTCAAAAGTATTGTGCCGACGTTACCGTTGCTTTACGCTTCAACTTCATACAAGTTATCCTCTATGACTCGGAATGATTGGGTAACCAATATTGAAGTGTCAATGATTGATGATGGGTACTTCAATGTCCTAAGGCATTTAACCGGGTAGGTATTGTATTTTGTATTTGTATTATATTTATTAGCAGCTGTGAGATTACATGTGAATGTGATGCCGTAACTATAGTACGTACGTGTATCGTAACATAAGCATTGTCAGAATTGTTTGTATATACATGGCATAGGCCTAATTTACAAGTACAAACTACTTTACTATACAAGATAGATTATTTACTAATAATTACATCATTATACATTTACATATATACATCATATATACATCACTCGTCGAGTGAGAAGCCTCTCTACACATAGCCTACAGAACAGTAAGTAGTAGTCATGCTTCCTTAAAAAAATCACTTATATTATACAGACATTTTTCTATAAGGTAGCATCTCAGTTTTCTTTTAAACATGATCATGTTTGCTTCACTTTTTATTTCCTCAGGTAAATAATTGAAAAGTATTTTTCCTGCATGGATTGGGGCTTTGTCAATGACTTTTAATTTAGTTGATGGTAAGTGAAGGTTGTTCCTGTTTCGAGTGTTGTACTGGTGGGTATCGGAGTTCTTTACAAAGGTATCAAAGTGATGTTCACGCACAAAGACTATAGTGTAATATATGTATTTGGAAGGGACGGTAAGGATCTCTAGCGATTTAAAATATTGTTTACACGATTGAGTTGGTTTTAGGTTTAGTATATACCGTATTGCCCTCTTTTGAAGCCTGAATATCTTTAAGAGTATTTATTTTGGTGCTGTTCCCCAAATCACTATGCCATAATTGATATACGACTCAACTAAAGCATAATATGCTGATTTAAGTAAGTTCATATTACACACTGTAAAAAAAACGACCGTTTTTTTAAGGGTAATGTATATGGCAGCCACAGTTCCCACAAAAGTAATCATTAATTTATGCAAACATAGCAAGGTTAAGTAAATGTATCCTTGAAGGCATATAATAAACCCTACGTCCGGGAAAAAATGCCTATACATTGCAGACTTTTAACCCCATCGACATTTAGGGTAAAATTACTGATTGTGTTCACCTTAAATAAAACCTACATTGCACACTTAAACAAACTATGTCATGTACGTCAATATTTAGTAGTGCGTCTATCTTAATTTCCCCGTACATTGCTGACTTAAAATTACTTCCAATGTAGGGTAAAATTCAGCCATATGTTCGCCTTACTTTTAAAAAACATTGTTCACTTAAAATTACCCCTTGTGTAGTGTTATATTTGGCATTATGTGTAATTTTATTTAATCATACACTGTAGGCTTAAAAATAACATCCATGTATGGCAAAATTTGGCCTTGTGTTTAATTAAAGTTTTGGATACGTTGTAGACCTACAATAATCTCTTGAGTCGGGTAATATTTGGCACTACGTATAATTTAATTTGTTACTACATTGTAAACTTAAAATAACCTCAATGTATGGCAAAATTTTTGCCCTTTGTTTGATTAAAGTTTTGAATACGTTGTAACGGTCAGCAAAAATTTCGACCCGTACGAATATTATTTAGTAGTTGTCAGGCTGAAATTTCTCCTCCTGTAGTAGATTAATGGGACATGTCAATTATTTAATTTATCAATTTAACTATGATGACGAACGTTCCTGTAAGTAAGACACACATCATTTAATAGCCAGTAGAAAGATTAACATAACATATAAATTTCATGGTGTTAAAATCTCGGGACGCAGCGAGGCTCGAACCTGGTACACCTGGAGAAAGAGTATACACTGTCCTAGTCGATAAACCCAATACACCAAGACACCGTATACCTGTAGGGCGTCTGTAGTGAATCATGTTGGGAGATGTAGTTATGTTAATAAATGTTTGAAATGAGAAATTCAATACAAAAAAATGTTTTTCCGGATTCCTGGCCATATTATATAACAATATAATATAATTTATATTATTTATTAATGTACTCCTCGGGGTCCACATTTCGTCCTTTCGGAAATCCGCCATGCATGGTGATATAAAATAGAAATCTACTCTTCTGTGTCGAATAGCCGTCCTTTTTAAACGCTGTTAACTGGTCACTAGTAAGGGAATATTATGAAAATATGATTACATTATTACTTTGACGACCTGGAACCATATTGGGCGATTGTAAGAATTTTATAGGGATAATTGTTTCGGTCATCCAAGTGACATTTATCTACCCTTCAGGGTGGAATTCTTGTCCTTTTAAAGTCTGCTAACTGTCCATTTTTAAGTGAATATTACTCCAATAGAAGTACATTTAAAGACCTTAAAAGTTGAATATAAGAACCATACCGATCGATTGATGATTCACTGTTTAAGGAATAATTGGTTCAGCCCGCATTTTATTTCAACCTGCAATTTATATTTGTCTTCTACTAAAAGAATTATTTTCTTCTCCTAGTAGATTAATTTTATTCCTCCACTGGTTTAATATTATCTTTATTTGCATTCATTAAATTACCTTTGACAAATTTCGAACTCTACTGGCATTTTTTTTTTTTTACTTTTTATGCGTCTATTATTTAGGCTTTCGAGGGTGTGTATTTATCCGATTCTTGGTCGAATATCTCCACTTAGAGGTCGATAAATATACCTCCACGAGGAGAATTTTGTCTTGTTAGAGGTCTTAGTTCTTGGTTGATATTGGTTGAATATTATACATTATTAGGAAATTCGCCTGTCTGAAGAGCCCCCCCCCCCCCACACACATTGTATTATTTTGATTCAGTCGTAAGGTTTGTTTTCCCGTAACAGAATTTACTAAATCAATTAGTAAGAATGAATTCACAATATATTTAAAAATTAATATATGCTGTTAGAAATATTGATGAAGACAAGATGGGCATATGACTGAGTAACCTTCGAAATCTCGGGAGTTTTGAAAACTTAGACCTATAATCCTTTACCATGTTCTCAGCACTCACATAACCTTTACTTTTGACGACGGTTCAGTGCAAAAAAGATTATGGAATTAGAACAATTTAATTTCAATTGGTGATTGTCATGACAGTCGTTTTGTTTCCTGACAGTATAGAGTTGCGTAAAGGGCGTGAATTCGGCCCTTCCAATTATACATTATTTGTGTATGTTTGTCATTTATTAGTATTATACCAGGGAAATGCCAAAGTCGTCGTTAGACGAGTGAGCGAGCCATGTGTTGTGTACCCGGGAACATTCCCTTTCCACCCCCTTCAAAGGGCTAGATCTAGCCAGCCAGAGTCTCTCCTCTCTAGCCTATACTAGAGTGGCGCATTATGGCCTTACAGCAGTTAACGTGCCCTTATACCAACTAAACTCAAAACCCTATATCATTCATACTTTAAAGTTTATATATCAACAAACTTAAAAGCAAAGGTTACCGAGTACTCAACACATGGCTCGCTTACTCGTTTAACTACTTTGGCGTTTTCCTATTCTTTTTAGCTGGGTGCCTTTATACCCGAAATGTGGGAGTCCAGGGTTCAAACCCCGGTCGGGATAGGTTTAGTAATTTCTGGATTGTATTAAGAAAAAAGTATTGAACATAATTTTTGGAATGCATACAATTCTATGGAAAACACAGGCAGTAGGAAATACGAGTAAAGATTGCAAGGTTTGCTCAATCTCACAGCGGAATTTTGGGAAACCTTGAGCGTGGAGATTCGTTATACCTTGGTCACATGCATGCACTCACCGCCTGACATTCGATCAAAACATGATTGGTTCATGCAAGGATACTATTATACACTTCGTTGGGTTCATGAACAAAAGCAATTGTCGTTCAATTCAATTAAATGTGACATTCTCAGCCTATTTTCAATTTATTGTTTCTTGTCGTGTATAATATATATATATATATATAAATTGTTAGTTTATAAGTTAATATATTATATTTGCACTTGTGGAAAATAATTTCTGTTGCAAATAAAGACATAATAATAAATAATAATATAAAAGTATAAATCGTAACAGATTTTCCTGAAAATGTTAACAGCACCCACAACACTTGTAATGTCACGCATCTACGTGCCTAATTAATCATCAATCAATTAACCACTAACCACTATAAAATGTTTGTTTAAAATTTCAGTGCAATCTAGTCAGCGGTTCAGCCGTTTCTAAACTCACTCACTCACTCACTCACTCATAC
This sequence comes from Sweltsa coloradensis, assembly GCA_024449915.1. Taxonomy (NCBI): domain Eukaryota; kingdom Metazoa; phylum Arthropoda; class Insecta; order Plecoptera; family Chloroperlidae; genus Sweltsa; species Sweltsa coloradensis. The sequence goes on from JAMZAV010001863.1 coordinate 52,620, forward strand.
AGGAACAGAGAAACTTTTCTTTAGGTAGAATGGTAAGACCAAGTGTACTCTGTTATCTGTGGTAAGACTCAGAGTCAGTCGCTGCGCTCCCTCGTTTAATAATAGATCTATAATAAGAAATAACCCACATCCAAGTTCTTATGCTACTTAAATTTTGGGTGGGGGGAGGGTTGTTCTGTAGATAAAAGGTGTAATAAAATTCATATTTACAAATATAATTCTTATGACTTGTACCGAACACCGTTTTCCAATTTGAACTTGACCATATGTGGGTAGACTATGTCAGGGGAAGTGTCGAAGGCAGGCAAACGAAGCTGTATTAAACCAATTAACACTGTACCTTTGTGTATTTAATATCCCTTTATGACTGTACTCAGAACTCGGCAGCATACCGTTCCTTTTGAGTCTTAATCTCTTATCATGATCTACATTCTATATATAGACGTTGTATTGAGTGGTCAGACAGAGCCTAGAGCCAGGCATTCCTATAATTTTCTTGCATTCTTTTCTTGCATTCTACGACTCTTCTCTAAATATTTTCAAGGATGGTTTCAGTACCGTCTTGTGCATTACACACACAGCTATCAGATTATTTTTGTAAGATTACAACGTATACATCTTACAATATACACTCAAAAGCATTTGGATGCTTTGCTATATATTATTAAAAACACGGGAACTTGAGTACCCACAAGATAGTGCGAAGCTATACTTGACGTCGAAGCATAGACGAAACTACTTGGGGGGGGGGGGGGGGGGGTGCGAAGCAAGATTTTGTCAACTGACAAAACACTGTCAAACTTCACAATTTTATAAATACTTGACGGAAAATACCACCATTTGCAATGTTAAACATAAAAAATCTAGGCCTATATGCCGATGCGCCCTAGACTCGCAGTAGCTTGGGGATGGGGGGGGGGGACAACTTTCCAGACCCCCCATTGTAACAGGATACATACTTTTCCCGAAGCGATTGTTTCATGGGCAATGTTGATAGTTCACTCCCTCCAGAAATCAAGCGATAGTTACACCACTGCGTCAAAGAATGCAAAAATTAAAAAATCACCTTGCGTCGATTTTGGTGGCGGAGCCGGGTTAAGAAAAAGCTTATAAAAAAAAATTCTGGATCAAAAAAAATTGAAAATTTGTGTTAAATCAAAGTTACAAAATATTTTTCAAACTTTTTTTGTGCTATAGATAATGTGGTAAAAAATAAGGTTTTGAGTTAATTTGAAATATACTTTTACATTAACACATAATTTGATGCCTATTTATTATATCGACTAAATTTTTCATGAACGTTATGACAATTACGCTCCAACATGCATATGTGGTTTTCCATTACAATGTACAGCAAAATTAACATGAACATCATATACAAATAACCATATATGAATAGTTGCCTTTAAGCCTGCAACGTAGCATTAAAGTAAGGTAAGCGAGGAGGTAAAAATGACCATAATTAAACACGTAAATTTTAGCCTTCATTTAGGCTTAACTTTAAATGAACGTAGTGCTAATTATGTCACTCCATGCATATGTGTTTTTACCCGTGAATCATACAATAATTCTAAGTTGAATAGACGTGTGAATTTTACCCTACATGTTGAGGAGTTTAAAAGTCTACAATGTAGGGTACACTTAAGTTTAACGCTCTACTAAATATCACACTACATGTAGGGTATTATTAGGCCGACAGTGTAGGGCAGATTAAATGTGAACGTCGGTGAAAACATACACCTTCAGTGACAGAATTTTAAATCCTACAAGGAAGCGGTCAATTTATTATGACTTTGCATAAATTAACTTGAACATTTCAATTAATATTCACTGTACACTGCAGCAATTTATTGAGTAAAGGTATACTTTAGGTGAAAACCATATTTACGTATACTGTTGTTGGAAAAGTAAGTCTACGATGCACGGGTTATTTAAAGATTTTTCTTACAGTGCAGTAATGCTTTAGCCGTTTTATCACAAATATGCCCGAACTTATCTTTTTAGCAATGTGGTCAATGTAGTCATTCGAGGTAAGGTTTTCGTCAATATATAATCCCAAAATTTGTGTTACCCTTACCTGTTCTAGCCTGTGTTCCCCTATAAGTATGTTTACTTCCCTACTTTGTTTGTTGCCATGCAGGATTGAAAACCATAATATTTGTTTTACTTGAGTTTACTTTCAGGCAGTTGGATTCGAATTGCTGTACTACATTTTGTTTCAACATATGCGTCTACCTCAAGCTCGTCGATTGTCTCATGAGTAGAGTAGAGTATTTATTTACCATTTGATCTATACAATGTATACATATAGGCATCGTCAAGATTATGTAAAACTAGGATAGGCCTAGTGACTAAATTAGGTATTATACAATTAGGTAATATACAATGAAAAGAGCTACATTAAGCATTAAGCACTAAGCAAATATACAAAATATATACATACTAATTTAGCCATACCAGGCACACTGGTTTGGACTGTCAGTACCTATTAATAGGAGTACAATATAATACCAGAGAGTTACCCAGTACACAAATAAATTTGAGAATAGGTGATTAATACTAGGCCACGGCATAGGCCTAAGCCAGTTGAAGTAAGGAGATTCACTCACTGAGGTATTCTCTAATGGAGTAGAAACTTTTGGCAGTGAGGAATAATTTAAGGTGATGTTTAAAGGAATGTAGTGTGGGGCAGGTTTTGATGGGGTTTGGAAGTTTGTTATAGAGGGTGGAGGCTAAGTATTCCGGGCCTTGTGAAAAGAGAGACAGATTGTGGGCTGGGAGGTGGATGTGGAGGGCGGCTCTGGTATTATGGGAGTGCACTGACTCATTAAGAGGAAAGAGATTTACGTTGGAGCGGACAAATATAGCAGCTGTTTGTATGAGGGTGCATGCTAGCGTAAGAACTCCAAGCTTTTTGAAAAGATCCCTACATGAGTGCCGTCTTGAGACACCGGCTATGATTCTAATGGCTCTCTTTTGGAGAATGAAGATCCTATGGGCATGATGAGAACCTCCCCAAAACAGCAGGCCATATGATAGGTGAGAGTTGATATGTGCGAAATAGACAAGTAAAAGTACATGGGGGTGGACGATTGGTTTCAGCTTTCTAATTAAGTAACAGCCTGTTAGAATTTTGTTTGCAACGAGATCACAGTGGGTGAACCAGTCAAGGTTTTTCTGTAAGTGTTAGGCCTAGTACTTTAACCGAGCTGGAGCGGGGAATGATAACAGATTCCAGACGCACCAGGGGACTGAAAGAGGGAGTATTGTTGTGGGTGTGAAAGTACAAATACTTAGTTTTTTGAATGCGATATGGTGAGGTGATTACCACGGCAGTAGGATGACATTTGGGCAACTTGCTTGTTCATTAGGGGGGGGAGGTCGATGATGTGTTTAGATTTAGGGAGGGTTAATAGGTGGCTTGAGTCATCAGCATATTGGCTGAGTGTACCTTCATCTAAAGAGTCTGATTGGTCATTTACATAGAGGATGTAGAGGATGTATGATGAGACATGCTCAGGGTCGAGTCATCTGCAAACAGAGTAATCTCACCCTTTAGTACTTTTTCTGGTATGTCATTTATACTAATGTTAAAGAACAGAGGGCCATTTATGGAACCTTGCGGTACACCGTGTTTCATAACTTGTGCCCTTGATCTGTATGTTTGCACTTGACCAAGACTGTTCTCCTGCTTTAATTCTACGTATTGTGTCCTGTTCGCGAGGTATGACTGTACCCATTGCAATGCACGCCCCTTATGCCGTAGCATTCTAATTTTTTAATCAATATTTTATGGTTCACACAATCGAAAGCCTTTGAAAGGTCCATAAATACGGCCATGGTTTTGTTTTTATTGTCAATATTTTCTATTACACAATTTATGAAATTTGCTGCCGCAGTTATAGTAGATTTATTTTCCCGAAACCGTGTTGCTGTTTTGAGATCAGATTTTGCGATTCTAAAAACCTAGTTATTCTTTTGTTAATAATAATAATAATAATAATAATAATAATAATGCCTTTATTTACAACAGAATACAGATATTCCACAAGTGTAAATATAATAAAACCTGAAAAGAAAAAGAAAAAAATCAGCATTAACATAATTGCAGTCAATTTATATACACACTCAATAATATAACAATAAAATAAACAACAACGTAGCCTCCTCACGAGGCCTACTGAGTCAGTACATAGCCAGTGTGGCAGTCACAATACATTTAAATCTACGAACACTTATATCAAACAAATCAAGAGTGTTGAAGGAATTATTAGATAAAGAGTTAAAATCAGTTTGAATTCTCCGAAGAGGTGAATATTTTAAAATATTGATCCTGTTTTGGGGTACATAAAAGGTCGGATGTCTCCTAGTTAATCTTGGTGGCACATAGAAATCTAATTGGCTGAGCAAAGTTGAATCAAACAAATTATTGGCTATTTTATATAAAAACATCATATCTAAAAGCTTGCGCCTGTTTTCAAGTGTCATTATGCTATTACTATCACAGTGCGTAATATAGTCTCTTCTGTGATAGTCAATTTTTAAATGCTTATAACACATCATCTTAATATACATTTTCTGTACTTTTTCGATACACTCTATCTTGGTGACCTGATAAGGATTCCAGACAACGCTGGCATACTCCACCTGTGGCCTAACTAAAGCAACATACAGCGCCCTTGTTGTTGACATTTTAAAGGATTTAATACAATTACGCCTTAAGAGACCGAGAAGCTTGTAGGCTTTCGGAGTAACGGAGTCTAAATGTTTATTAAAAGACAAATCATGGGTCATCACAACACCAAGATCTCGAATAGATTGAACTCTATCCAAAGTCACTCCATCTAAAATATAATCAAATATAATAAAAAGTTTCTTTTTATTGGTAAAGGAGATTACGTTACATTTCGCAATTAAGGTCAAGCTTCCAAACTGAACACCATTTAGATAGACAATCAATATCTTTTTGGAGCTGCACACAATCACGTACGGTACCCACAGGGCGGTAAATCTTTAAATCATCAGCATACATCAGACATTTTGATGATTTTAAGCATGATGGTATATCATTGACGTATAAAGTAAAAAGAAGTGGACCCAAAATTGACCCCTGTGGGACCCCTGACGTGACTATCTCCGAATCAGAAAACCCATCATCAATAACAACCGCTTGCGTGCGTCCACTCAAGTAACTTGTCAATAAATTAAAAAGTGGACCACACACCCCATATCCCTTAATCTTAAGAAGAAGAAGTGTGTGGTTAAAGTGAAGTGTTAAAAGCCTTCTCAAAAATTTTTGAAAAAGCTGGTAGTAGTGCAATTGGTCTGAAGTTTCCTATTTCTACTGTATCAGATTTTTTTTGAATAGGTATGATTTTTGCAAGTTTGAGCTTTTCAGGAAATTCACCTTCAATGAAGGAGAAATTTATTAAGTGCACTAATGGTTTTATTAGTTGTCTTGCACATTCTTTAATCAAGAACGGCGGGATTTCATCATACCCAAATGATCTCTTGTTTTTAAGTTCTGATATAATCTTGTAAACCTCGTGTTCAGTAACGAGATGAAGTATCATTGCATGATCTAGACGCCTAGGGAGGGTAACATTTGATTCGTAAATTTTCCTGGTGTCGTCACTCATTATCTGTTCCGCTACTGTAGCGTAATAGTCATTTAGCGTGTTAGCGATGTCATTAGGGTTTGTGTGTGTTGTTAATATTCCAGAGGAAATGAATAATGTAAGATGTAAAGTGAGTAAATGATATATTTTCCACACAAAACGAAAGGCACGTATTGAACAGATGCCATGGACCGAAGTAACCATCAAAAATTTATGTTTTAAAGTCAAAAGACAGAAGTCTCATCACTGCCTCCTAGTATGAACAAATGAAAATAAAAAGCAAACATTTTCGAAAATACGTGTAGGCCAAACATTCCGCCCACCTTGAAACATACAATTTAACATAACACAATAACAATGAAGTAAGAAAGAACAAAAGGTAAAGGAGTTAATTCCCATCAAAGGGTAAGCAGGATAGCTTATGGTTGTTGCAGAACTCCACTCGATGTCTTCACAGTGGCGGACCTCACCAAACCGTCAGAACCAGGGTGAGTATTCAAGACTCGGCCAAGTTTCCACTGAAGAGGAGGAAGCCTCTCGTCTTTGATGAGCACCATAACTCCAGGCTGGATATTGGCTTGCGTAGACCACCACTTGGGTCGTTGTTGAAGTCGAGAAAGGTACTCCGAGGACCAACGACACCAGAAGTGCTGAGCTGTCTGTTGGAGCAGCTTCCACCTTGAGAGCTGGTTAACCTTGAGGGACATCAAGTCAGGTTCGGGAACGGCTTGCCACGACGAGAGACAAATCGTATTTCAGCTGCTATAAAAGCAGGTGTTGAAAGGTCGCTTACTAGCTGCAAGTGGATAGCCTTCGTGGAGAAGCAAATGAAAAGGGCGACATACCCCTTGTAATTTATTCGGCTTCTACCCTTCGTATTCCGCAGAAGGAACGGGCCGGCGTAGTCCACACCACAATGTAGAAAAGGACGAGCCGGACGTACTCGTGCTGCTGGAAGTTCGTTGCGTTGCGTTGCGTAACATTGCGTTGCTTTGCGTAACGTTGCGTTGCGTGGCGTAGCTTTGCGTAGCGTTGTGTAGCGTAGCGTAGCTTTGCGTTGCGTAGCGTTGCGTAGCGTTGCGTAGCGTAGCGATAGGTAGCATTGCGTAGCGTAGCGTAGCGTCGTGTTGCGTAGCGGTGTGTCCACTCCGCTATTTGCAATGACGCGCATCCCTCTACACAGCTCCAAACGAGGAACGGAGACCTGTCGTATCGGTGACACCTTTGTTTTACCAGCCACTAGTTGAACCATGACAGTACCATCTGAGTACATAGTGCGCAGGTAGACTACAGCAGCATATGCAGCTTCAGAGGCATCACAGAAGCATACCAGTTCTGACATTGTTGGCTGGGGTGCTTGAATGCATCGATTAATTCTGATGCCTTGTATGAGGGGAAGATCTTCGCAATATTGTCTCCACGCATTGTAAATGTTTTCTGGAAGCTCATCGTCCCATCCAACGTCTAATCTCCACAATGATTGAAACAATAGCTTGGCATTAATGGTCACTGGTGAAAGCCATCCCAGGGAATCAAACACCTTGGCAAGGTCAGATAGTAACTTGCGTTTGGTGATAACACTCTGGCTAGGGGTTGATTTACAGTAAATGAGAACTGATCAGCTGCTGGATGCCACTGAAGTCCCAATGTTTTTTACCGATTTATCTTCATCGATGATCAAAGGCATGTTAAGTTCTCGCATTAGTTTCCGGAACTGCTTCGATAACTTTTTGGGGTATTCGATAACCATTTGCGGAGCTCGAAACCACCCTTGTTCGTTAGTTGAATAAGTTCATTCTGAAGCTGACGAGCCTCGTCAATGGTATCAGCACCCGTCATCAAGTCGTCGACGTAGAAGTCCCTTATCACAACAGGTGCTGCCTTTGGAAATAACCTTTCTTCATCCCTTGCCAGTTGTTGAAGGCATTCGTGGCAAGATAAGAAGAACAACCTTCACCATAAGTAACTGTTACAGTCTGAAGTCTTGTATTGGTTCACCTGGCTTCGTTCTCCACACTATTCTTTGATAATCGACCTGTGAGTGATCAACCCGAATTTGTCGATACATTTTGGCGATGTCGGCTACTAGAAGAATGATGTAAGTTCGAAACCGAATCAGTATAGGAACGATATCGTCTTGCAGCTTAGGTCCCACCATTAGTTTGTCATTCCCAAGGATGCACCCGAAGAAGACTTCGCTGAAGCGTCAAATACAACCCTAAACTTTGTGGTTGTACTGCTCTCCTTCATGACTGGATGGTGAGGAATGTAATACACTTCACTCAATGGCTTGGTTAGTTGACTTTGAGGAACAAGCTCCATGTGACCCAGTGACAAGTATTCAGACATGAACTCATCATATTGCTGCCTTTTATCAGGTTGGTATTTCAACCGACGCTCCAGGGAAGCGAGTCGATGGACCGCCTGATTGCGGGATAGCCCAAGCCTTGGGCTGTCTTTCCGAAATGGAAGTTCAACTATAAATCTACCAGAATCGTCTCTCCGGTGAGACTTTTCAAAATGCTTTTCACACAGCTTCTCTTCTGGAGTCAGTAAGTTTGCAGTAGGTATTTCTTCTAGTTCCCAGAATCTACGCAAAGTATTGTCTATGTCACACTGAACATGCAGTGTTGTTATTGGTGACACTGACTTAGGACCAGGTGCAGTAATGGGACCCGAAAGTACCCATCCAACTGCTGTTCCAGTGCTATGGGTGAACCAATGTTTCCTGAACAACGACCAAGCGCAAAATCAATGGTAAACATCTGCTCCGAGAAGAACATCGTACTTCCTGGAATGTTGAATGATGGGTCTGCCAAACTTAAGCCATTAAGATGTGACCAATTACCCTCAATATTGACTTGATTCTCGGGAGAGTTCCTGTTACCTTGGGCAGAACTAAAGCCTCGACGGCAAAGGACTCTTTATTATTGAATGTTGAAGTAAAATTCAATTGTATGACGCCACGACACTTGCCTACGCTAGTGGAGGCCAAACCTGAGACACACACCTGAGTCGACTGTGCTCGCAAACCAAGCTTTTGAACACAGTTTTCTGTAACAAACTAGCCTCAGATGCTGAATCCAACAACGCTCGTAATGGTCTGCTTACACCATGTATATCCCGCACATTGATTATGGCTGTTGAAAGCAACACCATTGACGAAATCGATTCCGTTGAGAAATGGGAGGAGACGGCAGTAGACTCCGTAGACATGACCTCATCTTGTTGGTCCCCTGAGACTGTTTCATTGAAATGCAGCAATGTGGTGGTGCAGTTTTTGGCACATGCGGCAACTACCGGAAGTACAGTCTCTAGCAGTATGTTTTGCCCGTAAACAATTGAAACATAATGATTTGCTCTTGACAAATGAATGACGGTCGTGTATGTTGTCGTTAAGAAAGTGACGACACTTGTGAAGGAAATGACTTCCTGCGCACTTGACGCATGATGGAACCTCCTGTTGCTGAGACACACTGAGATGTGAAGTCGTCTGCTTCGGGTAAGTTGACTTTGTACCCACTGGGTGAAGGAAACCCTTGTGATTTAGGGTGGGCCTACCCGCAGCAGCGAGTGCTCGAGCACGGTGCTCAATGAAGTCAGTTAACTGTTGAAAGTTGTCGGCTCCTTAGTTGTGAGTGACAGCTCCCATTGACGCCGAGATTCACTGTCCATCTTACCAGCGGTGTGGAACACAAGCACAGCGTCCCAGTGTTTCGACAGGTTTGACCAAGAACTGCCAAGGACCTGGTACATTCCAAAGTTGTGTCTAACAACTTGCGTAATGCAACAGCTGACTCCTGTTGTAGGACAGACTGTGAGAACATACGCATTAGAACTCTGTCTACGATTTCCCGCGTATTTTGGTATCGTGACGTCAACAATTCCCCGCTTCGCTGTAATTAGCGCTGGTCACAGGAATAGACTGGAGTAAAGCAGCAGCCTCACCTTGTAGGGAACACTTAAGATATTGCAGTTTCTCACTCCAGACAATTGACTGTTGTTGTGTACTGCCGCCTCGAAGAGATCTCTGAATGAAAGCCAACACTGTAGGCTGCCATCAAACGTCGGCAGCTGAAGCTTGGTAACCTTACTTCACTGGGTCTAGGCCTAGCTTCGGTGGACGTGGTTGTCACAGCGCCGACGTGATCGGTTCCTAGGTCCAATAATCTAATCCTAATGGCCACCAAAACCCTTTTAAAAACGTCGTTAATATCAGTCTCATACTGCTCGAATTCGGCATCATCTTCCGACGCAGCACTGACGGCGTGCAGTAGGCTGTCGCTTTCTGTAGAAAGTTGATGCACTCGTTCTTTATGTACCTTGATTGATGATATTGATAAATCACCGGTCTGCACGTTGATAATGGTGTTTTCAAGACGAGTCACATTACACTTGAGAACAAGTATACTTGCTAGGAGTTGATCCATTGCAGCAGAGAAAAAATGGCGTAAACCCGCTTTACAAACTTCACTTTAACTCACACTTTTTTCCCCGTGGGCGTTAACAATTACCAAATAATCCGGATAAAACGATATTATCCGGCTTTCCGGAGGACCAATAAATGTTGTTAATATTCCAGAGGAAATGAATAATGTAAGATGTAAAGTGAGTAAATGATATATTTTCCACACAAAACGAAAGGCACGTATTGAACAGATGCCATGGACCGAAGTAACAATCAAAAATTTATGTTTTAAAGTCAAAAGACAGAAGTCTCATCACTGCCTCCTAGTATGAACAAATGAAAATAAAAAGCAAACATTTTCGAAAATACGTGTAGGCCAAACAGTGTGCATTTGTTATTATGGACGATGGTTGTTATAGACCGGTTACTTTTTAATTTGCTACCTCTTTCATTGTTGACTGTCTGCCACAGTGCCTTAATTTTATTTTCAGAATTAGAGATGTAACTTTGAACAGATTTTGCCTTTGGACTTTTAATTACTTTCCTATATGTATTTTTGTAGTTTCTTATATAGACTTGAGTTGATGTTTTAGTAATTTTAGCCACACATTTTGCATATATTTTGAGTTTCCTTTTAGAATTCAGGATTCCCTTTGTGATCCAGTCGTTATTTTGACTGTGCATGTTTGGTTTAGGCCTAACTTTCTTTCTTTGTTTGGACATGCCACGTTAAATAAGTGAGTAAATCTAGTTATAAATGAATCATACTTTGTATTTAAGGTAGTGGCTCTGTACGTTGTTATCCACTGTTCCCTATCTAACAGTATTTTGAGGTATGGTATATTTGACTTGATATCCCTGACCTCAATATACTTGTGGTTTTGCTTATTGCTTAATCCCACCTGGCTAGAATTATTGTAGATTTCTATTGTCTGCCCAAAGTGGGCAGACACTGCTGTGTCTATCACGTTGGTTTGGTAGAGATTGATTTTTAAGTCGGTTAGGATGTTGTCAATGAGTGACACAGATGTGGGCGTCACCCTTGTTGGTTCCCTGATAGTCTTTTTAAGATTGTTCATGTTAAGAAAAAGTTCTAATTTGCAGGTGGTTGCATTGTTTTCTAATGTATTTTATTAAGATCTCTCATGTCAAGGAGCCACATATTATAATGTCGTGATTCTTTTTCTTTATCGAGTCAAGGAGCTGTGAGATATGGTCAAGAAATACGTCTATATCTCCACACGGTGATCTATATACTATTATTAATGTTATGTTCTTGTTGTTGTAATTTATTAGGTACTGCTCCTGCATATTCGAAGTCTTTTTCTCTTTCCAGCTGTTTGCTTAACCTACATTTGATTTTTGTTACGTCTAAACCATGTGCTGCACATATCATTCATTACCCCACCACCCTTGTATCTGGAGCGGCAGAAGCTATCTACTATAGTGAAACCGGAAATGTGTACTCATCCATTTCATGTGATTTTAATGAATGCTCCGACATACATATGATGTTCGGAGATTCTTCCTTTACGAGGATTTGTATCTCGAGCGGTTTATTCCGGACACTCTGTACGTTTTGGTGTAAAATTTTTAAGATTTATGTTTTTTTGAGATGCTCTGTTTGGTCTATTTTTTATGTTTTGAATTTAATACTCCAATATTTTGAGTTAAATCTCGAGTTAATGATTGTTTATTTACGCTGTTGCCCTGAATTTGGACTGGTTTACGATTTAGATTTGGCCTACCGTAACACCCTATGGTGGTGTAATGCTGGAAGGGGATCCCGAAAAGGAATACACTTATGTGTGACGTTTTTGTTCCTATGGCTGGCTGCGCACAGATGTTCAGTTGACTCTCCCACTTCTATTTTGGCTGGTGGTGGAGGTTTACACTTTTGGGCCCAGTGGTGTCGTCTGTATAGCTGGCCTCCGTATCCTCGGTCTTCTCGCCGGGCACGATGATCTTCTCGGCTGGCTCTTCGGTTCCCGCGGTCTTCTCGCCTGGCACGATTATCTTCTCCGCGGCTGGCTCTCCGGTCTCCTCGGTCTTCTCGCCTGGCACGATTATCTTCTCGGCTGGTCTCCGGTCTCCTGGGTTTCTTCTCGCCGGGCACGATTATCTTCTCGGCTGGCTCTCCGGTCTCCTCGGTCTTCTCGCCTGGCACGATTATTTTTCTGGCTGTCTCTCCCGTCCATTTGGTCTTGTCGGAAGGCACAATTATCTTTTCGTTGACTTTTTAATTTTGTTGGTCTTCTTGCCTGACATGATCGTATTCTCGGCTGGCTTTTTAGGCACGACTGACATTGAGCATAACTCGGCCATGTTGAGCAGGAATTCGCCGAGCTTTCGGGTTTCCCTCTTGTTGAGGTGTGGGCCGTCCTTTCCCAAGTCACAATCGTTGGGGCAGCAGTTTGCATTACGTATATTCCTCCAAGATCCTCACAGATACATCTTACGCCTCATTTATTTCGTCGATGTGCCTAGAGTTGGTATCTCGTCGATAGGTAATGGCCGGTACTACCACCCTTGCGTTAACGTATCGTTTTTTTGCAAGATCGTACCAAGGTGATACATATCGCCCATTACTTCCGTTGGTGAATCTTTGACTACGTTCGTCCCAACATGCACTGTTTACTATCTTGATTTTATCATCTTCTGTACGTTTACTGCTCTCCACTCTTGTTTGCAGTTGTTTGGGTTTGATTCCCGGACAGGAACAAAGCATGGATTTTTTGCTTTTTTTATATTAAGACAGTTCTGATCATCGGGGTCCCCCCAGAAGACAAATTCACATTCCTTTTCTTGAGGCCTCACTGCAGGCCTGTTTTCTTCTTGTGCGGCCCTTGCATGGGTCTGCCTCGAGGTACCAGTATTTCGTGATTGGCGGTTTTGTTTGTGTATCCGCTTGTTTTTCCCCTTTCTTATAGGCCTAGTTGTTGAGTTTTTAAGGGAAGGAAAATCAGCATCTTCATGGTCTTGGCCTTGTTTTACATGCCTGTTTGCTATGAGAACTTGGGAATAATTTGAGGTTAGGATTGCGGCAGAAGGCCAGTTGTAGGAATATTAGGCATTGGGGGCCTCACTAACTCACCGTATGGGTGGGCCTAGGATTCTTGTGAGAGCGGGGGCCTATGGCCATATCAGGGGTTGCCCTGTGGACTTGGTGGGCTTGAAGGGGGCCTATGGGCCTGCTTAGGCTAGCCCTAGTGTCTGGGCGAGGGCCAGGGGCCGGACCTGGGCTTTTGGGCCCGTAGACTTGATGGGCTTGAAGAGGGCCTATGGGCCTACTTAGGCTAGGCCTTGTGTCTGGGCAGAGGCCAGGGGGCCCCGACCAGCGCTTGGCCTCTGTACTTGGTGAGGGCCTAGGGCCATGCTTTGGGGTTTGCCTAAAATCTGGATGGGAGCCTGGTGGTAGCCTAGGCTTAGGTCAGGGCTAGGATTACTGGTAGGTCCAGTGGTGGGTCCTGGGATTACAGGTTGATGGAGTCTTACCCAGATGAGTGCTAGGCTGTTTTAAGTGGTTCTGTGCCTATAGGGGGGCCTGTGCCTAGGGGCTCCACTGTTGGTTTCTGCTTTGGGCCCAGGCCAGCCTGACGTAGGGGTAGGCCTAGGCTAAGTAATTGTTTACTTGCTTGGTCCAATAGAGCTCTAAGATGATATATCTGTCTCCTGTCTTGTTGGACATCGCAAAGAAGGATTTCAATTATCTTTCCGTTTGTATCACAGTTCATTACACATGATTGTGCTTGTAAGGCCTAGGCCTAGTTGTGAGAAACACGTGGTGCGTGCGTGGTTGCCTGTTTGGTAGGTTGTTGTTTCACTACTTACGTTTTTGTAACTTAATATTTATGTATCCACTGACTTTAAATTTTTTTTTAATCGTTTAAAGATTATCACCCTTGTACAAACTATAATACAATCGCGGAAAGGTTATTTTTTTTAGGGTTAACTAGAGCTATACCAAAAAAGCGTCCGCCATGTTAGATAGAGAGAGATAGAGATAATGGAATAAAATATAAGTTTCAGTGAAATATCTAGATGCAGTAGTTCAATCTTTGACCAATGGTTAAATAATATAATCAATAGCGTTCTCCTCAAACCCCCTTGTTTATATCTTGATAAATATCCAGGAATATCCCTTATCACCATGGGTTTCGAAGTTGGCCTACATATTATATATTTCAGAACTCCAGTCTCCAGTTTTTTTGGTTACCCCAGCCGTATTGATAGGCCTGTCATGTCCTTTCTCCTTCAATTCTAACTTCAATTAACATAACTGATAAGCCTACTAAAATATATTTAATTCAAATTCAAATTCAAATTCAAATGCGTTTTTTTTCTTTTGCAAAATACTTGGCATAATTGCCGTACAAGTCTTGAAAAAACGCTTAGTTATTTTAACAATTTTAAATAGTAATACAAATTAATTAATAAATAGTACTGAAACAATATGGCACCTAATTAGAAATAAATACAATAATTAATTAGAAGTAGATAAGAAGTAATGTTGACAAATGTAACGTTAGCATAGGTGATTTTTACTATAATCCAATTGCAATGGTTTGCCTTCATGAAATTTTTACTCTTGTGTACTGTAAAATGCATGATAAATTAAATACTTGTTTTTTTTTTAAATTATTTATTTGAATGTATCTCTGCTTATGTCAAGGTATTTTTTTAAAATTTATATGGTAAACTGTTATAAAGAATAACTCCAGCCCCTTACAGGGTCCCTGTTGTATCAGGATGGTTAGCTTGTCTTTAGTTACCCTAACAGCGGGCTGCTGCTAGCGTGCTACATTTATACTTCAGGCTGACATCTCGTGCAGAAGATCAACTACAAGCAGTGGTACCAACCTTAGAGATACATTACTAATCTTATGAGTCTAAACCTAGAAGGCAGTGTGATTCAAATACTGCCACATCCCCTTTCTTTTAAGGAAAACAAATAAAGATAAATGCAAATGGTAAAATAAACATGGAGAAAATACCTTTAGAATATGTTGTATCAAACATACGTAACAAGCAAATATCTTAATAGCGTAAGGCTCATACACTAAGAGAATACACGTAATATTGAGTCTAATCTACTAACTAAGATCTGTTTCAATTATTTATCAAACAATCTTTAGTCTTTATGGAGCTAGAGCCTATGGAACGTAATCTTGAAACTTCTTCGGAGGCACAATTGGTCGTCCTCTCCTGGAACAAGGTTGAGTGGAAGGTCCGGCATTATTCTGTTGGCGACTGCTCAAAGGAGTTGGGTCGGCAAGTCCCGTGTCGTCTTGTCCTCTACTTGAACGAGTTTCTGGGATAATCCGGTACCATCTTGTTGAGTCTGGGATAGATGAT
Organism: Sweltsa coloradensis; assembly: GCA_024449915.1. Lineage (NCBI taxonomy): Eukaryota > Metazoa > Arthropoda > Insecta > Plecoptera > Chloroperlidae > Sweltsa > Sweltsa coloradensis. The sequence continues at coordinate 68,001 of JAMZAV010001863.1, forward strand.
TTCCTTGTGTTGAAGAAGTATCAGGTGCTATTGATTGATGTCGTGTTTCATAGTCCAATAGAAGTGATGGGGGTATAGCCTCTCTAGTTGGTCTTAGAAGCTTGCGGTTCTTGCGGTACAGGGTTCCGTTGATGTTTACGAGATATGAACGGGGCCCTATATGTTTGGTGACAGTGCCTAATTCCCATCTTCCGGACGGTGATTGTATACGAACGGATTGTCCTTCATCTAGGTCCAACATATCGACGGCTGTCCGATCGTAGTGTTGCTTTTGTTTTTCACGTCTGGCCTCAAGTTTCTGTGGTATATCTGGAATAACTTTTGGGATAAGCAGTTGGTTAGCAATCGGAAGTGGTGTTCGTGTACGTCTTGACATTAGCATTTGCACTGGACTGCACTGTGTATCTTGTTTCGGAACGTTACGTTGCTCCAAGATGGCTAACTGGAGATCGCTACTATCTTTAGATGTCTTCTTGACCAGATTCTTCGCTATCTTGACAGCAGCTTCGGCGTGACCATTTGCTTGGCTGTGATATGGTGACGACGTAACGTGTTGGAATTTCCAAGTATTGCAGAAATGTTTGAATTCCAAGCTGGAGTACTGAGGGCCATTGTCTGGTATCATTTTGCATGGTATCCCGTGAGTTGTGAAGTGTTTCTTCAAACATTTGATCACGGTATGACTTGTTGTGTCGGCTAGTTCATCAAGTTCCCAATAGGTGGAATAATGATCAACTGTTACTAAGTAGTGTTTGTTGCCAACTTGAAACAAATCAGTAGACACGATCGACCATGGTAAAGTAGGAACCGGGTATGATAGCAAAGTTTCCTTTTGCTGAGAAGGCGCTGCTTCCTGGCATTGGGTGCAGCGTTCAACACGGTTGATGATATCTTCCTTCATACCATTCCAGAATACGGTCTCGCGAGCACGGCGCAAGCATGCGTCTTTACCTGCATGGCTTGAGTGTATTCTTTCAAGGATTTCTTTCTTCATTAACGGTGGAATTATAACTTGGTTGCCCTTGTACACGATTCCTCCCTGAGCGACGAGTAGATCGCGGAACGTCTAGTAAGCATGAAGTGGCAACGGAAGATCTTTCTTGTCCTGCGGCCATCCTCGGTAAATGACTTCACACAGAGCCTGCAGTGTCGGATCTTGCTTCGTGGCTGCCTTGATCGTTTCGAGTCTTGTATCACTGACGTATGTGTACTCATGGTTGCGTATCAGTGCAAGGTCTCGTAGTAACACATCTTCTTTGACGTGATATACATCATGTACGCCATGTTGCTCAGCGCACTTTACGGGTGGATCGGAAGGAGCTCGCGATAGATAATCTGCGAGTAGCAATCTGCTCCTTTTTTGTATGTGATTTTGAGTTGAAAGCGTTGTAGTCGCATCATCATACGTTGTAGTCGTACCGGTGCAGCTAGAAGTGGTTTTCTTAGGATAGTCTCCAGAGGTTTGTGGTCAGTTTCTACTGTAATATTATTACAGCCAACTAGATATTGGGCAAACCTTTCGCAACCTACCACTATAGCCACATTTCTCGTTCTATTTGCGCATAACGTTGCTCTGTGGCTGTCAATTTTCTGGAAGCGAAGGCTACGGGTTGTCCTTCCTGCATAAGAGCTGCTCCTAATCCTATGCTGCTGGCATCACACTGTATGACTATGGTTTGCTGGTATCGAAATATCTGAGTGTTTGGAGCTGTTAAGATCTTGTTTTCTTGTTAGCGTCCAAGCATCGTCTTCAGTCGATGTCTAGATCCATTCATCCTTAACTACGATCTGTCTTAGAGGTTCACAAATGTCAGTTAAATGAGGGATGAACTTACTCAGGTATGTGACAAACCCTAAGAAAGTTTGGACTTCTTTGACATTAGTCGGTTTTGGTGCATCACGGACTGCAGCCAATTTGACTGGATCAGCTTCAAGTCCTGCACTCGTAAGCAAATGCCCCATGTACGGAACACGTTTTCTGTTTCTAACGGAATTTATTTCTGTTTAACTTAATATTCTTTTCTCTGCATCTGAGAAGTAATTGTTTCAAATTTTGATCGTGGTCTTTACTTGCGGTTTCGAGATCGTCACCGCATCCATATACCAGAATATCGTCTGCGATGATTTCTACACCTTTCAAACCATCAAGCGCTTCGTGAAGTCGTCTTTGAAATTCTTCACTAGCTGTGGCAATACCAAAGGGTAGACGAATCCACCTGTAACGACCTTGATTCGTCCAGAACGTTGTTAAACCGCTACTCTCTTCATCCAATTCTACATGCCAGTACGCATCTTTAACGTCTACCACCGAGAATATCTTTGCTTTCGCCAACTCAGGTAAGACTTCTTCTAGCTTGTTCATCGGATACCTTGGCCTATCTAAAGCTACGTTGAGTTCCGGTGGATCTAAGCATAGTCGAATCTTCTTACCTTTCCGAGCTACCACAGTATTGTGTGTCCAAGGAGTAGGATCATGCACCTTCTTTATGGCTACTGGTATGCGTCGTGGTTTGTGTTGAATAGGTTGTGCATCCGAGTCTACCTTTAAGTGACACTTACCGGGCAATTTACCAAGACCTGTGAATACATCTTGATATTCGTTAGTTATTTGATCGAATTCATTGTCGTGACCTTTTACTGCATGAAGATCTGCAAGTATTTTAACAAGATTCAATCGCATGCTAGTATCACCTGACAGCAGAGTAGTGTAGTTACCTTCAACTATCTGAAATGTTGCCGAACATTTATTATTCTTATATTTACAATCAATCTTGCTTGGCCTAATGGTTTTAATATTTCCCCACTATAAGTCCTCAGTTTGACGGAACTAGGTTCAAGCGATTTGCAGTCATTTTGCACAAGTTGCTTGAATTTCACTGAACCCATGACATTGCAGTCAGCGCCTGTGTCTATCTGAGCTTCGATGACATCATTCTTGCCAGCCACACTGACTTTGATGTGTGTAATCATGGCCTTAACATAATGTACATCATAACCTATAGAGCTCACCTGATATAGTGATTCATCGGAGTCTGTACCCTGTGCATTCGTATTCTGCGATACGGCATTTAATTTTTTCTTACCTTTAGGCTTTTGTTGTTCAGTACCTTGTTTGCTCCGGCACACATTTGAAAAATGATTTTCCTTGTGGCAAATATTGCATTTTTTGCCAAATGCAGGGCAGCTTTCCCGCACGCGTTCATGTTGACGCCCACAGTATTTACATATTTTAGTTACCTTCGGGGTCGACTTATGATGTGACTTTCCCTGTTTTGACAGTTTGTTTACTACTTGGCTTGATGAGTTGTCAAGTTGCTGTATCTGTCGTTCTGTAATTTCCTCTGACCTACACATTTCTATAGCCTTGTCTAGGGATAGGTTGACTTCAGTTAGTAAACGGCGGCGCGTTCTAACTTCTCGGATCCCTAGTACTATCTTGTCCCGTATCATGTCCTCAGTCATCGGACCATAGGAACATGTAGCTACTAGTTTCCTAAGCCTATTGACAAATGCATCAACTGACTCACCATCTTCCTGGCCAGCAGAATGAAAAACATATCTTTCATAGATTATGTTCACTTTTGGAAGAAAATATGCATCAAGGTGTGATATAATTGACTCAACTGTAGCTTTGTCAGCATCAGACAATGCTAAGTTTTGAAAGATTTGGAAGCAATCTTTTCCAACCGCAGTCAAAAATGTAGCCACTTGTATTGCATGAGATTTTAGATTTAGCTCACTTGCAATGACATAGTTGCTCCACTGAGCCTTAAAGAAAGACCAATTCTCTACCACATTTTCGCCAATAACAACAGCAGAAGGGACTGGAAGACTTACCATGTTGTAAGCTTGTATGGCTGGTCCTTGTATAGGCCTAGCTGGGTTTGCGGCGTCCATCTTCAGATAGAGACTATACACTAGGCCTGATTCGAAAAGCGTCTAGAACATCGAATTGCGTCTATGTGAGCCTAGCCTAGGCTTAGGCCTAGTGCACCCATGGTTGTATTCATTCATCAGCGAAAATTTTTTCATATTTGGGAAACCCAATGTAACAACATCCAAACCCTTCGGGAACACCTTTGTATCAGAGGGTTTTTATTTGTCTTTATTTAAAAGGGGCTAGGGCATGGCTATTAAATACATACTTTTTTAAATCTGGATCTGCTAGCGTGCTACTTTTTATATTTCAGGCTGACATTTTCGTGCAGAAGATCAACTAAAAGCAGGGTCCCAAACCTTAAGATTTTTTTACTAATCTTATGATTCAAAACCCTTTAAAAGGCAGTGTGTTTCAAATACTCCCAAAACCCCTTTGTTTCCCAAATTAATTAAATTTTTGGTTTGATAAAAAAATTAGTGTTTAGTTTTTTGGGAAATTGGGAGGTTATGTAAAAAATTTTTTTTGGGGGTTAAATAAGAAGGTTACCTTTGCAAACGTAAAACCCTTCGGAATGTAAAACCAAAGGTACCTACAGTTAAAATTGGTTTAACTCTACAAACATTTTTCTACAAAAAAAATGTTTCTGTGCTTTTTCCTACTAAATTCTGACGGGCCTTTTTTTGAAAATATATTTTTCTTTAGCAAATGTAACCCCCCCCAAACAAAAATTATACCATAATTAATTTTTATAATAAAAAAATTAATAATAAATAATAAATAAAAAATTTTTTTATTATCACAGTGTTTTGATTGCTTTTTTACCACAAAGGGGCTATTCCACCGCTTTTTTTCTTTTTTCCCCTAAATATGCTACAAAAGTTAAAATATGGGAAATGGCTTTAAAACATGGTTTAATTTTTAAAAATCAAAAAATTTTTTTCCCAAAATTTTTTTTGACCCGGGGAACACGGCCAAAAATAGCCCCCCCCTCAAAAAAATTTCAAACTTAAATTTCCGCCGGGGCCACCTTAAACCCGTACGGTGTTGGGGGCTTTGTGACTTTAATTTTTAACTGTTTTTTTTGGGAAACTGACTGAGAGAAAACAGATTTTTTTTTAACAATTGCCCTTTCCAGCAAATTTTTTCTTTTGGGCGGTTTTTTTTTACCATTTTACTGCCAAACAAAAAAATTCGCAAAAAAAGAAAATTTTTTAAAAAAAATCTTTTTTCTCTCAGTCGGGTCCAAAAAAAAACGTTAAAAAATTAATGTCAAAAAAAGCACAACCCCCCTACGTTGAAGGGTGTGCCCTGGCGAATTGAATTTTTAAAATTATTTTGAGGTGGCTATATTGGCCGTGAAACCGGGGGGGATCAAAAAAAATTTAAAAAAATATTTTTGATTTTCTAAAAAAAGGCCTGTTTAAAAAACCCTTTTCACTATATTTTGATTTAGTACATATTTTGGAAAAAAAAACGCGGGGGAATAGCCTTTAACCAAATGCGGAATGCGTAAAAATTATCTACCCAATTTTCCCATCATCTTTTTGTTGTATTTAAGCATTCTGATTTTGGGGTTCCACCCCCAAAGCAACGAAAGCGCCGTAAACGCGGAAACCATCACATGAAATGGGTTTCTGGGGGTTCCCGGGTTATTTTCGTTAGGCGACCGCGTTTCCCAAACAAACTAAACCATGGATAAAAATTTGTTTTTTTTTGGAAAGAATTGCTGCTAGACCTAAATTTGGAAAACCCTCGGGTTTGAAAAAGGTTTTTAAAAAACCTGTCATAGGGGCAGGTAAAACAAAAAGGACCGTAAAAATTTAAACCCCTTTTTACCTCCCAAATTCTCATTTAACTGGGTTTTCTTTTTTCCCCCCCCCCGTATTGAAATCGAGATATCGTGGGCGGGGGTTTGTCTTTTGGTGGGTTTCTCCACTTCTCACAAAGAAAAAAATAAACCACAAGGATACCCCAAAAACTATTTAAAGCCCCGGGATAAAAAATTTAAATCGTACCGGTTTGGTAGTGAAACCGGGTACGGTTTAAAATCGTTTTCCAAAGCCCCGAAGTCATACACTCATCAATTTTTTTTTCCCCTATCTTTTTTTAAAATACGAAAATACATCTTTTAAAATTCCCTTTTATCCAAATTAAGTACACAACTTTTTTTTCAGTAGGTATTTTAAAAACCAACCTTGTGGGCGCCGCCGCCATCGAAGAGCGAACAATGCCCCAACCAGAGCCCGTTTTTTTAAAAAAGTAAACACTTTAAATTAATGCAACCAACATAGGGTTCATTAAAAAAAAATTTTTTGGACTAAACAATATTTTTCTTAGGATATATTTAATATCATTTAAACTCTATTAAAGAGCCTTTTCCAAAAACTAAAGGGGTTGGGGGGCAAAATTTAAAGGGTTTAAAAATTCAAATTTAAAAATACATAAAAAAAAAAATTAAAATACAAACCGACCAATAAAAAAACCATATTTGAAAACCCAAATATAAATTGAATTTAAAAATAAAACTTTGGGCAGAAATAAATTTTACTAACATCAAAACGTGGGGTAAGCTAAAGGGCCAAAAAATAAGACATATTCATAAAAACCCCCTATTAAAGCCCAACAATGCTTTGGGCTTTATACATTGGGGAAAACATAAAAAACATATTATTCTGATTATTTTTTGAATTTTTCTACCATCACCAATTTTTATGTCCTGAGGGTACGGTAGGTCAATTAAATCATATTTTTTTTTTCAATAAATTTTTTTGGAAAATTTTAATTTCAGGGTCTTTTTTCCATTTTCTATTTTTTATGAGTTAAAAAGTTTTTTTTTGGGTTCAACTTATTTTAAAGAAGAGTCGGGAAAAGAGTTGAAATTTTTACCATTAAATATACCCAAAGAAAAAGGGGCGAATTTTTTAAACCAAAATTTTACCGGGGTTATATTATTTTGTCCTTTTCCCCAAAATTTTAACATGGTTTAATGATTTTGTGAATAGCAAATCATAATCAAAAATCATAATAAAAAACGACCAAAAAACGGTTGATTGTCCCCCTCAAAAGTGTTATATTTTTTTAAATTTTAATTTTTTTTAAATTTAGTTTCTGTTTTTTGGGGGGGCTGGTCTTTAAACATAAAATCCCGTAGGAAATGTTTATTAAAGTAAAAAATAGAAAATTTTAATTTTTTAAAACCCCCAAGCATAAATAAAAAATAAATATTTTTATTGCCCAACACTGATCAACAACACAAAGTGATTTTCTATAGACACCGAACTAGCATTTACCTTTCCTAAAAAAGGGCCCCCGGCCGCCCTAAAAATATGCATTTCTTTTTCCCTTTAATATTCATAATCATGTTTTCTGTAAACCAATGTTTTATGTGGGCCCAACGAAAACGAATGAGAAAGAAGCCCCCGGCCGCCAAAATTTCGAACAAACACAAGGAAATTTGGGAAAAGGGGGGATATTTTATTTTTTGGGAAATTGCGGTTTTTGGCCATTTGGTTACAAAAAGACTTGGTTTTAAAACCCCTGAAACTTGTTTTTTCCCTCCCCCCCCCCCCCCCCACAAAAATTATAAGTGGGGGCCTTAACCGTTCTATTTTTATTGTTTAAATTTGAATTTGTATGTGACGGGTCCCAAAAACCCATTGTTTAAAAATTGTCAACAAATTAAATCTATTGATTATCGTCAACTTAATTTTATTTAAAGGTCTTAAATGAAAGTGGATACCATTGAAATCAGTTTTTTCCCAATTTTTTTTGAAAAATTTGTATCGTTTTTTTTAAACGAGTTTACTTTTTTTTTTTCCTCTTTCAACGACTTGCTTAGCACATGCCATAAATCTTTCTTTCCCTAAAGGGCAAAACCGTAAAGCCGGGGTCCCACGGCCTTTTGATCGCCCGGGCCTAGTGGGGCCCGGGGTTTGGGTTGAAAAGGCCCGCGGGGGGGTTTATACGGGGGTTTAAAAAAAAAAACTGAGGGCGGCCCCACGGGGGTTTTGGGCCCCCCTTCAAGCCTTTTTACCTGCACCTGCTTGCCAAACCCTTTGGCTTCCGGGCTTGAGAGGCTTGTCCCGGAGGGAAATTTAAAAAAGGTCAAAACGGTGAAAAAACAAAAAAAATCTGGGTTTTTCATTCATGCGAGGGGCGACCCAGGGGGCCCTCGTTGGACCGCTTCCAAAAAACATTTTAACGGGCCGGACTACCTGACCTAAAACCCTTTTTTTTATTACCCTCTTGCCTTTTTCTCTTAAACGGGTGCAAAATTTCCCAACAACGAGGGGAAGCTCAGGGGGCCCAAACCCCGGCAAGCCCAGGGGCCGACCCGGGGCCCACGGCTTGTGGCGGGGAGGATTTTCCTTTTTTTTAAACCCTGGGGGGCCCGTCGATAAACGGGCCCCGGGGGGCCCCCGGGTTTTAACGAACCCCCGGGAAGGGGGGCAGTTACGGGACTTAAAGGGTTTTTTATGGGGGGTTAGCTTAAGGAGTTCCCGTTGGAAAACTCCTCGTAGGATTCAAACGCATGCCATTCAAATGCTCTTTGCCAACTGCTGCATTATAACACTATTCTTTTGTTTTTTGTTTTCAACGTTTTTCGTTTAGGGGGATCTGACCCATCTGAACATACCAAAGAGGTATGAATTTAAATTTTAGCCTCGGGCCAAATTCCCTGGGGGGGATAATGTAACTTACGGGGTCGCTTTTTATACGAGGGGGAAAGGTTTGGGCAAAAAAAAACAAAAACTGTGTTCTTTTATTTTTTTTTGTCTTATGGTAACAATGACTGACTAAATGATCGTCCGGGAAACACTTTGAAGAAACGCCGAACCGGGCGGGTACCAAATCATCTCATAGCTGTGAGGGGAAAAAAAAGGGAAAGAAACACTGAAAAACGGCCGGGGGCTGCTGGCTGATAAACATTTTTTATCCCCCTCTTTCAAAAATTACCCTAAAAATCAGGTAAGAAAAAAAAACGATTTTTTGTTTTATGTTTTTTTGAAATTACAAAAGTCCAAAAACCCGTAGATAAAATTTTTAAAGGCCCAATTTTTTTTTATTTTTTTAAACATAATTTTTTCCAAATATAAAACAATAATAATAATAGCAAAAAATTATGGGGGAAAAAAAACCCCCAATGAATCTGGGCCGGGAGGGGGGGGGGGGGCGGGTGAAGGTCCAGGGTCCATGCCCAAAAAAAAATTTAAATTTTTCCTTTAAAAACGGACTACAGGCGAACTTGATAAACCTTTAAATTTTGAAATTTCCCTAGGAATCCCTCAATTGTTTCCCGCAAATTCCCTTATAAATCTCCTCGCATTGAGTCGGGGAAACTTACAAACCCACATGGGTTTTCCGTCCGTTTTATTTCGTAAATTTTTTTTTCAGATGGGGCAAAACTTTTCCAAACATATTTGCAAGTAAAAATTAAATAGCACTTTTGAAATATTTAATTTCATTTTGGGGTTTTTTTTAAAAGGGTTTGGGGGGGGGGGGGGAAACCCCGTTGTCCTTATCGCCCGGAGCCAAAAAATGTTTTGGGTACGGTATTAACGTAAAATGTGTAAAAGTATTTTTTTTGTTTTTTTATTTTTTAAAGGGATGCCGAAAAAAAAAAATTATTTTTTTCCGATCGATATAAGTCCATCAAGTATGTTTTTCGATTTGAATGAAAATGCTTACCTGTTCGACATAAAATCCGGCGGGAAATTTTAAACATAAAGGGGAGGAAAATGCAAAGCTAAAAAGGTTAAAATTTGATCAAAAGGCAATTTTTTGGGAACAAACGGATCAAAACACTTGGGGAAACATTTTAAAAAAATTGCAGATAAACGTAAACAGTTATCATCCCGTTAATGCTTTTAAACGGGATCAGGGTTTTAAATTATTTTTTTTAGTGGGGGTTTACGTGAAAAAAACCGTTTTTTTTGTATAAAGGGGTTTCCCAAAGGGCACTATATTTTCATTTTAAAAAAAAAAAAGGTATTCCAGCCCCAATTTCCCATTTTAAAAAAACATAGTTTTATCTAAATTTTTTTTTAATTTTATAAAAATTTTTAATTCATTTGATATTATTTCAAACAAATTTAAACATAATTTCAAAAAAAAAAATATTAAAAAAACTTAAAAGACAAGTTTTTAAGGAAGGTGGCCCAAAATTTTTGGGGCTAAAAACCCGGAAATAAATGAAATTTTAAAAAAATTTTATTACACGTTCCTATAAAAATGAGGAAATGAGACCCCCTTACAATATCATATGTAAATATGCTGAAAATTATTATAACAGCTAGGTTATATCTTTTAAAATACAATTTTTAGGATTTTCCCCCAAGTTTTTACATTTTTTTTTTTAATCTTCGCAGATAATCCATTACCCCTTAATTCCTATCGTTTTTTTTAATTGATAAGAAAGAGGTTTGGGCCGTGGGGACGCTAAAGGCGTCTAGGGGCGGGTATTTTGTAATTTTTAAAAATACATGGGGGGAAATAAAACCATTTTCTTTTTTCGGTTTCCACCCACTAAACTTGTAACTAAATCCCCTATTTGTCGTGCATACCCCCTTTTCCATAAAAAATTTTTTTAATTTGTATCGTCGATTTTAAAAAAATTTTACTTGGGCCCATACGGGCAAAAAAAAAAAAAAAACTCCCCATTTTACGAGGATTAGTATCTTTTTTTATAAAGGGTGATTACAAAAAACGGGCCCTATTTTTACTACAATTAACTGGCATATTAACGTTTCAAGTCCGCTTCGCCAACGGCCCTTTTTCTAGTCGCGTTTATGGATGAGCTTTTTTGGGAAGTTTTTAGTATCGTGGGATTTTCTTTCTTTTTCAAGTCCCATTTGGGAAAATAATTTTTTGTTTTTAAATTTGGATTTTGTTTTAAAAAAGAAGTATTAATTTTCTATGGTTTTCAAATTTTATAACGTAAAATATCTGGAGGGGCCCCAAAAGATTTTCTTTATCAAAGCGTTTTTTTTGGTGATTTTGTCAAATTTTCCCAAATTTTTACTTTTTTAATTATATACACCTCAAAAAACTCATATTAAAAACCCTTTTTTTTCTATGGATTCCCAGGGTAACCTTTTACAACTTTTTCTTTTAAAAAACAATACCCTCACCCTTAAAATTAATGTCCCCTTTTGAAATATGAACGTTTTTAGGCCCCCCCCCCCCGTTTGGTCAAAAACGGAAACCCAAAAAATCACGAAAAAAATCGCATTAAAAAACCCAAAGAATCTTAGATACAATTCATGAGAAATATTTCTTTTGCCGGGACCAAAAAACGGGCAGGTCTAAATTCAGAGATTTCTCCCCTCCAATTTTTCATCAAGGGGTCGCCCTTCGAAAATTTCCGTTTCACGGTAGAAACGCTAAAACAGAAAAGAAAAAAAAGAAAAAAAACACCCACTAATTGTTTTTTTGGGGGGGCAGTGGGAAAATTTAAATCTTCGCCCTTTCCCCCATCCCAAAAAATAAAACCTATTAAAAACACTGGGGAGGGCATCACGTGAGAACTAACTAAAAAATGTTGGCGTAGTTTGAAAAAATTTCGGGCCCTATTTTTTGGGTTGAAAAAAAAATCCCCTGCCCAATTTAATTAAAATTTTTAGCTTCCGTCCCGTCGTAGACAATGACAATTCAATACAACTGACAAAGGGTTTTTTTTTTGGGGGGGGGGGAAATGGCGGAAACAAAATAACCTTGAATTTTTTTGAAAGAGGCCCCCAAGTGAGGGGGGTGAAACTGGTAAATGATTTTTGTAAATTAAAACTAAATATTTAATTGGGTTTAAATTTTATACCGTATGCTGTAATAATGGTTTGAAAATTAAAAAATTTAAAATGCGTTTTCCCGGGCCCATTTTTATTATACACTTGATTTTTCCCTTCCATTATGCCAAAAACTAATTTGTAGTAATTACTTTTTTTCCTAAATTTTTTTTTTCCCTTTTTTATATTGCTATTATGGACGCAAAAGGTTAAAAAATTTTTACGGTTTACAAATTTCCTGAAAACAACTCGTTTACCCAAATTAAAAAATTTGAAAATATTAACAGTATTAACCCTTACACATACAAATCATAAAACGTTTTTCCCCTTTTTATTAACTTATTTTTATAAAAAAAAAATGTGATATTTCACCACTTTAAAAAGCAAAACTTTTCAAACCAATGATATCAAATTTATTAAAAAAAATAAAATTTTAAAAGGGAGTGAAAAATCCCAATGATTTGTAGTGTAAATCTCCCTTTACAATTTTTTATAAATTTTTATTCTAGTTTATAGAAAATCTGTTTTCACTGTAATATTTCCAAAAGGAAAAATGATACCTTGAAATTTTTTTAACGATGCAATGAAAGCCAAAAGACAGTGTTTGGGCCCAGCTTAAGGGGGGGGGCCCCTCTGATTCGGGAGGTCCCGGATTCAAAACCCCTCGGAAACCCGGGAATCCTGACTGAATGTTTGTCCCCAGGTTTTTTCCTCAGTTGTTAAAGCGAAAAGCAAGGGATTGAGGGCCTCTTAAAAATCCCCTTTGGGCATCCCTTCACAATTGTCCTTCCGCAACATACCGAGGGGTTCTCCCCCCCAGCGCCATCCGTGGACGAATCCGGGGAAAAACTTACTGAATGATCGCACAATAATGATCGTCTTCCTTGGGGGCCCCTTTTTCCCATGCATTAGCTCCGTGTCAGAAATGAATTTTTTTAGTTTTTTTACCCTTTTTTTGCGGACTATAAAGGTGTTGAGAATGTTTGTAGGGTTTTTCAGGAAGTCCTGATGCATTGGGTTTGGGTGTTTTAACCAACACAGAAAAAAAAGGTTATATTTTCCGTTTTTTCCCGGCAAAACCCCTTGGAGGGAATGGCCGGCGAAATGGTCCAAAAAAGTAAATGGATAGATAAAAAGTTTTTTTCCAGGCCCAAAAACGCTTTACGAGCTTTCCCACGAGAAAAAAAAATTCAAACCCGGGAAAAACGAGGGATTAGTAGGGGACTAGAAAAAAGTGCAAAGAAAAAAAAACCGGGTACTTAAACAGAAAAAAGATGCACTTGCAAAACAAAATAAAAGATCTAGAACAACATTCGAAAAGCTTCAACCTCGAAAAACAAATTTGGGAAACCCCAAACCCCCAGAGGCGAAGACACCTATGAAACCCGGTCAGCCCTTACAATACAAAAAATGGGAAATTTGGGGATTTCTGGGGGACAAAAAGAAAACCAAAAACTGTCACCCAAGGGAAGGGCCGTGCTGCCTCCCCAAAAACCCCCCTCCCCAAAAATTGCGAAGCTTTTTTTCTAGGCAAACTCGAGGAAACCCTATTAAGGAGCCAAAAGGAAACGCCGGGTTTTGTTTTCGCGGCCAGCCTAGGTTTCAAGAACTGTTTAAAAATAAATCTTTATTAACGAACACCCAAAAGGCAACCAAAAAAAACCTTTTTTTGGTGGCTTTGTAACACCAAAAAACTAGGTTATAAATATGCTTTTGGGGGAAGAACGGAAGGATTTTCATCCGAAAAAGGAAAAGAGACTACTAAAAATAAGAAAAAACAATCACCATTTCCCAAAATACCAAAAAAACACCCAAAAAAAGAAAACCGGGCAACACCACCAACAAAAAGAAAAAAAGCCAAACCCTTTGGAAACTCAAAACCCAAACCCAACTCACCTACAAAACCCCAACAAAAACAGATTAACCATGGATAGAATAGATATACAAAAACCCAAATTCAAAACTATTTTTCAAATATTAACCCCCTTTTTTTGTAACAACCCCCCTAGAACTAAAATCCCAAAACTTTTTTAAAATAATGACCCAAAAATTTAGTTCCGGGACTCAAAAACATGCAGCTTAATATTAGAAGTATAGGAAAGCCTTTTTGATAAATTTTGTGTTTGGTTTTTAAATAATCTAGAATATAAGTTTTTACATAAATTTTCACCCGGGAAAATCAGCTGCAAAGAAAAGAAAACCCTTTTTTAATCCCTGTTATACAAATTTTATCATGTTAAACCCCCACAACCAAAGCTGATGGCATCGCTCTTTATATGACACAAAACCCAGGGCCCAAAGTCAAGGTAACCCTAGACCCAAACCCATAAAAACTAAATGCAAACCGGCCAAAAATTACCTTCTTATTTAACAAAGAAAAAATGTATGGTAAAAAGGGGAATCTATAATCACCGTCAAAGGAACCCCAAAACAATTTATAAACTAACCTTAAAACCTTTTTTGGACAACCCCTCCTCGACTACAGCACCACATTCTTTTTGGAGACATAAATATAAAAATATTTGCGGACAAAAGAAAATAGTCCCAAAATCCATAAACGAGCCCCCAAAATTTTAAAACCCCTGTCCCACACGGTTTTTATTCCCCTGTAAGAAAAAAAAAACCTACTAAATAACCCTACCTCACCTTCTTGCAAATTTAAAAACCCTATCTTTGTTTTAAAATCAAATAACCCTAAAAAATCAAAATAGTATCGGGTTTTTAAAAACTGCAATAACCCCGACCAATTCTTAACGGCTATTTCAAAATATTTTCAAAATCGACGGGGGCTAAACCCCATAAAAAAACTAAAACTATCGGGGCATAACCTCCACTTAAAGTAAACTTTTGAAGAGGAAGGGAAATGGCTAGATGTGTGGGGGTTAAAAAACCCGAATAATGCTACAAACGCTATGGACTGGGTTTTTTGCCCCTTGAACTAAATCTCCACATCAGTAGGGGTTTAAAACAAATAAAGTCCCTAAAACCCAAATCTAAACTTTCCCCAAAATCAAGCCAAAGGATAACTCAAGGGGTAATAAAATCAATTCGGAAAAGAGATGCGTTAAAAACCTTTAAAAAAACAAACTTAGTAAGAATAAAGAGGACATAAAACACGGAACTAAACACATTAAAAAAACCCCCAAAAAATAAACTAACCAAAAAATTACTTTCCTCCCTTTTATACAATGCAAACCAAAAAAATTACTACAAAAAAAATTAGACTGCCAATAACAAAACCCCCAGAAAGTATGGACAACTAAAAAATGAAAATAATAAATCCCAAATGCAAAAAATCTAATCTTTTTTTAAAAAATATTTTATGATTTAAAATTTTAAAGACCCGAAGCCAACCCTAATTAATTGGGTAATAAAATTTGTAGAATACTTCACAATGTAGGACCTAATCTCGCTAGCACCATAAAGGAAAAAAAAAAAAAAAAATTTTTTTGATCAATACCCCAAAGGGAGGCCCCAGGGCCCATTAATATTAAACACTAACAGAGTTTCTTTTCCAAAACCAAAAATAAAGAAAAATTAAAAACCCAAAATCTTCTATCTTCTTCTCCAATATCCCAAAAGGAGGGTATTTGACAACATCAATAATCTAAGGCAAAAATCAGCACCAGGCTTAGATGGGTCCAAAACCCGCAAAAACATAAAAAGGGAAATTTTCATCTCATTGTACAACCCCCCCTCATTTATTTTTTTAATCTGGCACAAGAAACTGGTGAAAATTTCCAGAAAAAAACCCCGAAAAAGCCAAAAAATTTTTCCAGTATATAAAAACTAAAAATCCTCCCAAAAGACTGAAAATACAAAACCTATATCATTTTATTTTCTAATCTAGCCCCAAAATTTTTAAAAATGTCTAAAAACAAAATTGGTAAACATTTAAAAAAAAACTAACCTTATTTCCCCAAACCCAATTTTTGGGTTTGGGAAAAAAAATGGACAAAATGATGCTATACATGAACTAAACCAAAAATCTATACTCGGGGCCCTTGACAATGGCAAGAAAACCTTAGCTATTTTCCTAGACCAGCAAGGGGATTCGAAAACGGGGGGAAATCAAAATAAACCCGATTCATAAAAAGGAAAAAGCTGCTTTGCGGACTCCGCTCCGTTATTTCAAAAATATTTTCACAAACAGGAATCAATTTGTGAAAATTGGAAAAACACTTAGGGGATAAATAAAATAATAACTTGTGGAGTTTTCCCCAAGGCACAGTAAATAGGGCCGATTTTTTTTATTATTTACATAAATGGATTATGTGACTTATACTCCAACCCTAAAGGTAATAACTTATGCGGAAAAGACCCAGTTATTATCGTGACTTGCCCCTACCGGGGGAAAAAGCCTTTAAAATGCTAATCTAGGGATGGGGAGTGTATACTCCTTTGGGTTTAAAAACAAACTATCTTACTCTTAAAAAAGAGAAAAAAATTTACTTCCAGTATCCTTAAAAAGTAAAACTCAACCGATCTAGATATGAGTGTAAAAAAATATCATTCATCTTGTAGTAAACCCAAAACCCGACTGTTTGTGTACCCAAAACAAGAGAGAAAAAAAAACACCAAAAAACCTTGGTATTTTTCATTATTGTCATCTTTGTTGGGGTATTCACTCCAAAAACATTGCAAATAAACTAAGCCAAATGACATATATCTTTTATAGACTACGAAACATTCTAACTAATATTTATTCCACAATCTACCTTGCACTTGTTCAAACTACTCTACAATATGGAATTATTGGTTGGGGTAGTAAAATAACTCATCTGGAGAAGATTCTTATAGCACAAAAGAAATCCTCAAGTTATCTTACATCAACCAATGACCTTCCCTAGAAATTTTATTATACACTACCCTTAATACTTAAATCTTAGGCAACTATATACAAAAACGGTGCTAATACAAAAATTCAAAAACCCCAAACAGTACACATACAAAACATTGACCCCCTCACTACTAAACCCGTAATCTCTGTGGAAAAATTCTGACATACCCAGAAAAACTCAACTAGGCCTACCGGCCAAAACCATTCTGAGTTTTTAGCACCAAGAATTTTTAACTCTTTACCTACAAAATTTCGAAATGAAAACAGCCTTATTAAATTTTAAAACAAAAATTAAAACCTGGCTACTAGAGCATGACAAAAAACATTTGGAAGACCTAATTGCAATGAAAAACATATTCAAAAAGTGTGGAAGTACGTAACCTAAATAGAAAACATATAGCTACACAATATAGAAATTAGAATTTGTAGTAGTGTAGTAGTAACTTAGTAGTAGCAGTTTTTAGTTTTGGGAAATTTGTTTAGTGTCTAGGCCTACTAAATAATGCAAATTTTTGCCCATGTCACTGGATTCGGTTCTTTTTACAAAGTAAAGTGGCCAGGGCCTGGGGTGCAGCTATTTAACCATAGGCCTAGGGCCTACAGAAGAATCAACACAAACCTGACAAAAGCTGCTCAAAATGTTCTCAAAAAACTAAGCCTCAGAGCCTGGGCATAATTGTAGCATGTAGGGTTTAACTTTACGCCCCTGGGACATTTTTAATGTAGTTACTAGGCCTAATGCACTTCAATCAATTATTCACGAAACATAGGCTTAGACCTTGCGGCGTGTTGCGAGTGAACTTCGTGATATATTGTGAGTGTTTAGGTATTTATTTCCTATTCTAGTGATATCTTCGTTGACTTGTTAATACACTGAATCACGATTCTCTGTCTTATTTCACGTGTCACGCCAGGATTTTTGTCTCTAAAAGCTCTGATAGGGGCTAGTCAAGTTGTGAATCATTTGGAATTGCAAACAAAACATCCACTTTTAATCATGATGTTTTAGCAACTAAAACTATTTTTGTAATGGTGTTTTAGGCCTATACTTTTTCAGAAAAATGATAATAAGATGATAAGCGATTGTTTGTTTTCATATACTGCATGAACCTTCTGAAACCACATTAATAACACAATTCGCGTTGTTATAGCCATTACAGCATGTCAAATTCTACATGTGATTCATCAACTTGTTCCCCCAGTGGCCGCCCAGAGCGCTGCGTGTATTTTTAGTGGCGCGCTCAGTGGCTAATCTCGGTCCCTATAGTTAGTTAGACACCGGAAGAGGGCATGAATTTCACCCTGGGCAGGCTTCCCACTAAAATATATTTATTCAAAACGAACAATTTAATTGAATTATTAAATTTAAACCTATAAAGGCCCCTTTTTGCATCCTTTTGTATTGCTAAATTTACTTTTGAAAAAAGGGTTCTTAAATAAATAAATAATAAAATAAAATAAAATAAAAAAATAAATAAATGAATAAATAAAAAAAAAGGGCCGATTTTTTTATATATTGCCGTAGGGTCCCCCAAATCTTGCCTCAACCATTTTTAAATTTATCAGGGGTTAGCAAAACGCACATGGCCCCAATACAATTTCACCCTTGAAGGTATGGGGGAAATGAATTGGTTAAATTTTACCTGGTGGGACTATTGCGCACTTGATATAGTTCAATTTTCCAAGGGGGAAGGGGACGTCTTGGGTTTAAAAGGCGGGAATGGGGATCTGAGTTTAAAGGGGTTCCCTTTCTAAAATTAATTGTTGGAAATATTGGGGTTGCCCCTGCACAAATTTTCCCTTTTTTTTTGGGGGCTTTTTAAATTTTTTTAAATGAATTGGCAAACTTCCTTAAAAGAAACCCAAAATTAAGTAGTTTGGATTTTTTTATTTTTTAAAATTTAAAGAAGATTATCGGTGGCATACCCCTCAGGGGAAAATGTTAGTAGGAAATGTGTTTTTCACCCTTTGTAAGGGGGAGCAAATGCCTCCCATTTCCCCCCCTTGCCCTGCCCCTCATCGTTAATCGGCTTTTTGAAAACTTTTTTTTCAAAAAATCTAAAGAAAACTGATTTTTTTTTGACACTTAAACCCAAAGATAAAGAAAGGATCAAAAGTAATAGTTTTTCACCCCTTTTCTTTTTTCAATCCCTTTTAAAAAAAAAAAATCAAAAAAATGGGAAATTTTTATTATGCCTCAATATCTTAATATAATAAGTACCGTAGTCCCTACTCAAAATAACTATATGGGATTAATGGTTATTGATCGATATCAAAATGGGTTTGAAGGATTTTAAAAATAAACTAAATTTTTTAAGTTTTTTTTAAAAATTTACCTGCTAAAATTTTGGTTTAATAATTTTTGGGTTTTAATAACATTTTTAAATGCCCCCCTTTTGTTTCCCCTTAAAGATTTTTTTTATTTTTATCGGGGGGTTTGTTTTGTAGGGGTGGTATACATGATTTTTTAAATGTAAACGTTTCGAAAAAAACCTTTTTTGTCTTCTTTTTCGGACGTAAAATATGATAATATGAACTTATGAATTTGCTCTTGTTTCTTTTTAAATTTTTTTTTCTTTTGTTATATTAAGGGTTTTTTTTGTTTGGGTTTATTCTAAAAAAAGTTTCCCTTTAAATTCACTGCCCAGATTGTCTTTGGGCTAGACAACGGTCCCTATTTCGTTCTTCCCCCCCCAAAACATTTTTCCTCTTAAACCGCACTATCTTTTGGACGGGGTTTTATACATCTTCTAGACCCCCCCAAGTGATAGTGCCTTTTTGGGGAAGATAAAAAAAACCCAGCCCAAGATCTAGTCGTACATGGGTTTAAACCTTTTTTCCCTTTGGGCAGGGTTTTCCAAACGAGCCCAAAAGGGTACCGATTTAACAATCGAGTCTGTCTCGTATTTAAATTAAATTTTTAAAAAGAAACCGAAAATTTTTTTAGAACTTTTACCATAATTAGCACACCTATTTCATAGCCTTATTTGTGTTTTGCTACAAATTTTGGAAAAATTTACTCAGATGACAAGAAAGATTTTTTTTATTTTTTTTCCTTATTTTGTTCAATGTTGTTTAAAATTGTTTTTTTAAGAGGGTTCCCCACCCTTTTTTATAGTTATAAATAGCGGGTTTTCTCCGGGCCAAAAAAACTCCACGTATATACAATTTTTTCAAACTTTGGGACAAAAAAGCATACATGGGCCTTTCCAAACAGTCTAGATTTTTTAAAATTTTGACTTATCGCCCGAAAAAAATTTACGAATTAGTCAATTTTTGGGCTTTTTAAAAAATTGAAAATCGTGAAATCTAATTTATTTTTTATAAATTTTTTTCAAACAAATTTTTGGAATGTGTTACTATTAAAAAACCTTTATTTCCACTTTCTTTAGATATGTTTCAAAAATTTTTAACAAATGTGATGTCATTCAGCCGAGCAAAAAAAAAAAATTGCCTAAAATAAAAAAAAACTAATTTGTGCAATTTGTGCATACTATCGATAAAGGGGTAAAGGGGTTTAAACAGATTTTGTAGGGAAAACCCACATTTCATATCATTATAAAACTGACATCACCAAGTAAAATATTTAAAGTTGGAAAAAAATAATAAATAATACAGTTTCATATTTATAAATAACTCTTTAAAAGTGCTATGGTTACGTGGTTGCATTTGCCCTGATTAAGTAATAATTTTTATTTTATGCCCGGGAACTTATTTACATGGATATAGAAATTACAAAACATTACACGTTAAACCCAAAGGGATTTATTAACCAGCTTCTTCTTCAACTTGTTTTTGATTTTTTTAAAGTAAATTTTTAAATTTTTGTTTTATTGTTCCTTTAAATGTTATTCTTTCCTCACAAAACCCCCTACCAAAGATTTCCCT
This sequence comes from Sweltsa coloradensis, assembly GCA_024449915.1. NCBI lineage: Eukaryota > Metazoa > Arthropoda > Insecta > Plecoptera > Chloroperlidae > Sweltsa > Sweltsa coloradensis. The sequence goes on from JAMZAV010001863.1 coordinate 88,390, forward strand.
ATAAACTTTGTCTCTAAAACAGATGCCTGAAAAAAAAATGTTTTTTGAAAACCCGTTTTTCAAATTTTATTGGAAAAAATTTAAAACGAAAATCGGACTATCGTACTTTTTCTGTAAACTTTGGTCCCATTTTAACCAGGTTTCAAATTTTTTTCATCGCATTTAGTTATCCTTTTAAAAATTTAAAAATAATTGTGTAAAAAATTTAAATTTTGGGAAAGGGGACCTATGTATTTTAAAAAATAAAATATATAATAAAATATAAAAAGCAAATTTTCTTGAATTTAGAAATTTACCAAAGGTTTAAAAAAAAATAAATAAATTGGGGGCATTTTCTACTAATTTTTGTTATTATGTTATTATTCAACTTTTGATATGAATTGTCCCAATTTTTATCAAAAAACCCGGGACCCACAAAGTTTTATTCAGGTTTTGAATTCCTTTTTAATTAAAATTTTGTAAGGCTGCCGGGGAAAGGGCGAAACTGAACACCCCAAAAAAAGTTCTACTCCCAAATACAACAAAAATACAATAAAAAAAAATAAAAGGAATGTTTTCCTTTCAAAGAAACTTTTTTTTTGAAGCCGACACGAAATTTAAAAATACGTCCCAAAGAGGGTTTTTAAAAAACCGGCCTGCCACCCAACCCTCCAGCTTCCTGGGGGCTGACCTTCAAAAGCCGTTATAGTTTATGGCTTTTCGAGCTGGTGTAGAAAGTTTCCCCCCTCTTGCAAGTATTTATTTTTAGCACCTTATTCCCAAAGACGCTGGGCGACTGTGTAACGACCGATTCAATTTATTTCCCTTTATTGAGGGTTTTTTTGATTGCTTTTAAAAGGACTAACACTTATGTAAAAAACTTCCACTATAGGGGGGAGAATGGGGAAAAAAACCCTGACCTTTTGAACAAATTGAAAACAGAATGGTTTTTTTTTTGCCTGGGTTCAGAAAAAATACTTTTAAAAACAACCAAAATCGGGGAAAATTTTAGGTGTCGAAATGATCAATTTCATTTTAAAGATAATAATTGATATAAATAAAAAACTTTTTTTTCACTTATTTCGCTCCAAAGTTGCATGACAGAAACAGTGGGAAAATTTCCCCTACTTCTGTTTTTGAATTTATTATTTTGATTATTCATAGGCATTACATGCAAATAAAAATTAAATGGAAATAAATTTAAAAACCCCTATAAATAACGAACAATCTCGCCAGAATATATAAACATCCGTACCATTTTATTTTTCAAGAAAACGGGCATTCATGAAACTTTTTTGTTTTGATTTTTTTGAATTAATTAATTAATTATTTTTATTAAAAAAAATTTTAAAAAATTTAAAACCAACAGATTATTTTAAATTTTTTCGGAAACAGCAACAATTTGAGATTGAGTTCTGTTTTCGTGTACTTTATTCACATTCAAAGATACAAACTTGATAATTTAAAATTCCTAAAAATAAAAATTCTTTGACATCGATGGAATTCTGATTTTTCACATATTTTCAGGGGTAGACACTGAAAATAAGTAAATGCTACAACCCGAGAATGTTGGCCAAAAAATCTTGTAGAAATGACTGATTTTGACGTACTAACATACACCTTTAAACGGAAAAATTAGTGATTACTTTATCTTCAAAAACGTTAAAAGTAAAGCCCATGTTTATTTTTACTCAATCCATTATTTACGAAATTCCTATCCATGGATTGTAGTAGTTTTATTCTATTACCTTACAAATTAAACCCTTTGGTTTGGGGTATAAAACTCGTCTGGGTATAGAATAGCGCACATTTTTTTTTTTTTACTATCTAGGGAAAATGCTTAAAAAATTAACCTATGGTTCTGTATTTTAAACTTTTTTCAAATGTTTTGAACAAATCCACTGGGCTCAAAAAAACTTAATTTAGGATTGTATATTTATTCTCCATCTTCTTTGGATCACCACCCAAGGGTGGCGTATTTTTTTATAAACCAAGGGGTTTTAATTTTAACCATTCATTACCTCAAAAGCATATCCGCGGGGCCATTGATATCATTGCCCTGGGGTTTTAATTAAAATTAAAATTTTCCTTGGCATATTAAACATTTATTAATCATGTCTTGTCAGTTTTACTATCCAAAATAGTATTTAAAAAATCCACTGGGGGTACTTAAAATTTTTAAATCGAAAATTTTATTTTATAGATCCATTCTTTCGATCACCCCCAATGGATAGGCGTATTAAAACAAAACAGGGTTGTAATTTTTACCATCCTTACACATAAAAAAGCTATATCCGCTGAACGTTGAAATCATTGACCTTATGGTTTTCCATTGGCTGCACTCGGGGGAGTGCAGGAAAGCATTGTTTCAAACCCCCCTTGAATAACATTACAAACTGAAAAAAATGAAAAACAAGTGGCAATCCGTGCGCACTAGGCGCACTATGCGACCTGAGTGCGGCCATGGAAAAATCATTTTGCTCTAACCCCGGGACTGGTTTTTGCATTAAATTGTGAAAAAAAAAAATGTTTAGTAAAAATCAAAGGGGTAACAATGGTCCTCTAAGGCTGGTTTTCATTAGATCTGGTAAATATGGTTTAAAATCAAAAAAGGTAACAAATGGAACAGCTCTCTCCTCTAAGGCTGGTTTTTCATTAATCTGGGAAAAATTAAAGGTTTTAATATAAAACAAAGGGGAAAAAAATGGGAACAGTTTTTCTCCTCTAAAGGCTGGTTTTCATTTAAACCACAATTTGTCATAAAAGCCCTTTTAATATTATTAAAATGCCCAGGCTAGGAAATATCTTAATCAAAGCAATGCATCATTTAAAATTTTTAAAATTGTGTTCTTGCTGTTTTAACTTACATTTTGTGGGGTTTTTAAAAAATTCCTTATCACATTTTTTTAAATTTTTAATTATTAATTACTTTTATTGCACAATGATTAACATAATTTGTATTTAGGTCATATCGCCGTATAAAGTTTTTATTTATTATTTAAAAAACTAACATTATTCGCAAAATCTGAAAACAGCATAGGAAAATTTTTCTTTGATAATCTCATTTAGACTTTTCTATAAAACCAAAGAATTAAATTAATTGCATTTAAGTTGCAATTTTGTTGTTTTTTTTACAAGGGTATGATGTGCCTAAAACGTTTTTGTAGCAAGATTTGCAAGATTTTTTTTAAAATTTAGTTATGAAATTAATTTAAAACATTAAAATGTTTTATTAATTAAATTTAAATTTAAAGGATTCCATAAAACACAAATCATAAATTTAAAAAAATAGTTACACGTTTATTTATCCCTTTCTTGTAGTTTTTTGTAAAAATTGTCTGGAAAAACGCGTTATTTAATATTTTAATTATTGCTATTGTTTTAAATTAATGCAAATTTGATCATTTCGACACCCTTTGATTTTTTCCGCGATTTTGAGTATGTTAATGGGATTTTTTTCTGAATCCAATGCAAAAAACCTTTCTGTTTTAATTTGTTCGGTCAAAATTTTTATCCCCTACTCTTATATAATTTTAAAACACTTGGGATACGTAGAGTATGTTGCCAATCAAAATCACAATAGTAAAATTTTTAAAAATCGGTACTGTACAGTAAAACAAAAAAAAATAAACTGTTTCTGATTGGGGTAATATGATATAAAATAAGGCCACTTCCTCTGCTCTGGGCTTTTAATCATGATTATAGTTTTTTACTAGATGGGGAATGTCATACGCAAATTTTTTCTTTAAAAAACAAACAAAAACACACTTTCTTTACAAATTTTATTTAATGACAAATTATTTTTTGGGTTTTTAATATAGAAATCATAAGAAAAAGAATATTTAGGGTTCCCAAAGAACAAAGATTTAGTATTTCTTTTCAACTTCGCACGATTCGTTTAAAAAAAATCGATGCGATATTTTCAAAATTTTTTGTAAAATACAAAGTCCAGGGATTAACTATGTAACCTTTTTTTTGCAAAAAAACTAATTTATAATCTTTCCAATGTTTACAAAAAATATTCTCAGACATAACTGTACTATTTTTTAAGATGAATCACGCTCGTTCAATCACAGAGACGTCAGCTGGTCAGCACCCTCGCGTCAGAGTTGAACCGGACGATCACCGAGCGTCTACTAATGACGAAAGGTGACCATTAGACACGCTTAATTAACATTTTTAGACCGTTTTAAACGGAAGCGGAAAAAGGGCTCAACATAACATTTTTTCAAAAATTTAAAAAAAAAAAAGTAAACAAATTGATTTCATGATTAAGATTTTTGTCAAAAGTCCCAAATAGACTTTTTGGCTGCTTTTTTTTTTTTGACAATTATGTAGGCTAAGTTTCCAAATTACTAGTCAATGCTGGTACTTTAATCAAATTTCCCAAATCCACCCCAAAAATTGTATTTGTGCCCAAATAGTTTTCACAATTTTCTTACATTTTCTTCTCACTATAATGATCCCAAATACCAGTTTTCATCTAATTTTTTTTGATTTGTTATAATATGTGTTAAGTTTAGGTATTAAAAAAAACTGAATAACTATTTTATTCACCACTTGCAGATCACCGGGAAAAGGAGGCGTGTCGTTTTTACGAGATGAGGTGTCCATTTTTCCCGAAGGGTACAACAAATCCAAATATTCGACGTGAAGGTGCTATTTGTCACCAGCAGCAAATATGAAGTGTTTAATTGAAACTAAAGGCCACGGCGTCTGCAATCTCTGCTTTAATGCGAAAATTTAAAGTACCTACATTATCTTTCTGATACCAACTTACCTGCCTTCTATCCTACTGTCCACCTAACTGTTGTATTTCCTTTGCCTACCTAACTTTGTTTATACCTACCTACCTACCTACCTACCTACCTACCTCCTACCTACCTACCTACCTACCTAAGCTTACAAAGATTCCACCCACCTACTTCTTTATCTAAGTACTTCCTTACCTGAACTACCTTACAAACAAAACCAAACTTTCTAAATTATAACTACAAATCTAAAACTCCCTACCTACTTTCTTTCTACATTTAACCTACTAAGTTCCTACCTACCAAACAACTAATAGAAAACAATTCCTATCCAACTGCAATTGCATACCAACTTCCAAACCTACTTACTTGGTTGGATAACCTCCTACCTCCACCCCTTTCCCACTGGCATGTCTACCTTACGGCATTCCTCTACCAGCCAGACAACCATCTTTTACCTACCAACCTCCTACCTACCAATTCATTCCCACGTACCTGCTAAAATCTTCAGTCCGGATTGACGGTGGAGAGTATCGATCACGGAGCCTACCGAATTAGGGTCTCACGAGTTACGACTTACAAATAAGCTACATGGTGATTAGAATTATCTTATGTGTGAACGATCATGTCTATAGTTAATATGACACGATACGAACAATAGACTGTTTATAGCTTATGTTTGTGACATTTCTTAATCTGACATTATTTTGTAAGATGAATATTTTTTTGGTAAGTTATTAATTAATTGCTGAATATAATTTGTAATTTGTATTCTTTCCTGTATCCTGCCCAAAAATAAAATGAACACATTCTAATCTCTCTCTCTAGCACAATTTGTAATATATATTTTTGTACAAAACTTTTGGGTATTGGTGTGCAGTCATCCAATAACGAAGTTGGAAGAAATTTAAGTGACAAACAAACTAAATACCAACTTTTTGATTTAATAGTCCAACGATAAACCAAAGTTTGACTTTAGTCTGCCACGAACTAAAAACTAACGTTGGATGTTATTTGGATGCTAACTAAAAATAAACGTTGTGTATTTTTTATTTTTTTAAAATTGTGGTCTTTAGTCGGCTGCAAACTAAAATCCGAAGTTGGATACAAAATCCCAAACAACCAAAAACCCCAAAGTTATATTTCAGAAGAATACATACCAAATACAAGGTGCATGTTAGTTGGCTACAAACCAAATTGCAACGTTGAACTTAATTTGTCTACCAACCAAAAACCCAGCGTTGATTTTAGTGGCTTTTAACCAAAACAAAACGTTGGATAATCGTTGGATACCAACTAAATAAACGAAGGGCTTTGGTCGGCCACAAACCAAAATCCTACGTTGGGTAAAGTAGTCAACCAAACCCAAAAACCCCACGTAGATTTTTAGTCGGTTTTTCCCAAACCCAAACAAACGTTGGCCACCGACTATAAAACAAGGTTGGATTTTGGTCGGCGACCGACCGTCGGATTACTACGTCGAAAACTTAGTTGGCCCGACGGACATAACTACGTATTTCGGCGTAGAAAATAAACGTTGGCCCGACCAACCGAAAACGTCGGCACAACGTCGGCGCGACGTATTGTTTTCCCCCTGGTTGGTTTTTTAAACAATGGAAGAACCCCCTTATTAATATTCTACAAGAAATAATTTCGAGTCGGAAATAACCTTACCTTAGTGAATTTTTTAATGAAAACATGGAATGCACGTTAGGGCAATTCTATCACTGGTTACATGTACTTTTAGATAGTCGTGTTGATTGACTGTGACAGTTCCAGGTTTGATTCATTAACTGAATAACAAAACTCCAACCGATAGTCCGTTTACAATTCGAAAAACTTTCTGTAAAAAACTTAATTTGTACCCAATTTTCAATGAATAGGTTATTTGTCAATGGAAGAACCCCCTTATTAATATTCTAACAGGGAAAAAATAAATATTGGGTCGCACACATAATCGACAAATTTTCAAGGGGTTAACCTTTATTAATTTTTTTAATGAAAACATGGAATGCACGTAAGGGCAATTATATCACTAGTTACAGTCTCTATAGATAGTCTATTGATTGACAGTGACAGTTCCCGGTTTAGTTCAACAAATTTAATAACAAAACTCCAACCAATAGTCCAGTTCCCATTCGATTAACCCACTGTTATGACTAAATTTCTATCCGATTTTAAAAATGATTAGGTTATTTGTCAAAGGAAAACCCCCTTATTAATATTTCTACAAGAAAATATAAATATCGATTTTGGACCCACAATCGACAAATTTGCAAAGAGGTTAGCCTTTGTGATTTTTTTAAATGAAAACATGGAATGCTGTTGGGGAAATTCTATCACTGGCTATAAGTACTCTATAGATAGACGTGTTAAATCACAAATACAGTTCCCGGTTTTGTTCTTTAAATTAATAACAAAACCCTTACGAATAGTCAAGTTCCCATTCGATTAACCTACTGTAAATGACTCAATTTCTATCCGATTTCACAATAAATAGTTCATTTTTCAATTAAATAACTCCCTTATAAATATTCTCAAAGAAATATTAATTTCGAGTCGGACCCAAAATTAACAAATTTTCAAAGGGGTTAGCGCCTTAGTGAATTTTTTAATGAAACACATGGAATGCACGTTAGGGCAATTCTATCACCGGTTACATGAACTCTAAAGATAGTCGTGTTGATTGACAGTGACAGTTCCCGGTTTGGTTCATTAATTGAATAACAAAATTCCAACCGATAGTCCTGTTCCAATTCGAATAACTTTCTGTAAATTACTTAATTTCCACCCGATTTCACAATGCATAGGTTATTTGTCAAAGGAAGAACTCCCTTTTTAATATTCTACAAAAAAATATAATTATCAAGTCGGACCCCTAATCGACAAATTTAGTGATTTTTTTAAATGAAAACATGGAATGCACGTTAGGGCAATTCTATCACTGGTTACATGTACCTTATAGAAAGTCAATTTGATTGACAGTGACAGTGCCCAGTTTGGTTCATTAATTGAATAACAAAACCGCTACCAAAAGTCCAGTTCCCATTTGATTAACCTACTGTAAATGACTCAATATCTATCCGATTTCACAATGAATAGGTTATTTGTCAATGGAAAAATCCCCTAATTAATATTCTATATGAAAATATAAATTTCGAGTCGGACCCATAATCGACAAATTTGAAAAGGCGTTAGCCTTTGTGCATTTTTTAATGAAAACATGGAATGCACGTTAGGGCAATTCTATCACTGGTTACATAGATAGTCGTGTTGATTGACAGTGACAGTTCCCGGTTTGGTTATTAATTGAATAACAAAACACCAACCGATAGTCCTGGTCAATTCGATTAACCTTCCGAAAAAGATTTAATTTCTCTTCGATTTCACATTAAATAGGTCATTTGTCAAAAGTATAACTCCCTTATTAATAGTATTCAAGAAAATATTAAATTCGAGTCGGACCAAAAAACAACAAATTTGCAAAGGGGTTAGCCTTTGAGAATTTTTCAATGAAAACATAGAATGCACGTTGGGGCAATTCTATCACTGGCTATAAGAACTCTATAGATAGACGTGTTGATTGACAAAGACAGTTCCCGGTTTTGTTCTTTAATTACATAACAAAACCCCAACCAATAGCCCAGATCCAATTCGATTAACCTACTGTCAATGACTCAATTTCTATCCGATTTTACAATGAATAGGTTACTTGTCAATGGTAGGACACCCTTATTTATATTCAACACGAAAATATGAATATCGTTTTGGACCCATATTCGACAAATTTGCAAAGGGGTTAGCCTTTGTGAATTTTTTAATGAAAAAATGAAATGCACGTTGGGGCAATTCTATCACTGGCTAAAAGAACTCTATAGATAGACGTGTTAATCAACAAAGACAGTTCCAGGTTGTGTACCTTAATTAAATAACAAAAGCCCAACCAATAGTCCAGTTCCCATTCGATTAACCTACTGTAAATGACTCAATTTCTATCCGACTTTACAATAATAAGTTATTTGCCAATGAAAGAACCCCCTGATTATTATTTTGCAAGAAAATATAATTATCGAGTCGGACCCATAATCGACAAATTTGCAAAGGGGTTAACCTTTGTAAATTTTTAAATTAAAACATGGAATGAACGTTAGGGCAATTCTATCACTAGTTACATGAACTCAATAGATAGTGGTATTGATTGACAGTGACAGTTCCCGGTTTGGTTCAATAATTGAATAACAAAACTCCAACCAATAGTCCAGTTCCCATTCGATTAACCTACTGTAAATGACTGAATTTCTATCCGATTTTACAATAATTAGGTTATTTGTCAATGGAAGAACCCCCTTTTTTAATATTCCACAAGAAATATAAATATCGAGTCGGACCCACAATCGACAAATTTGCAAAGGGCCTTTGTGATTTTTTGAATGAAAACATGGAATGAACGTTAGGGCAATTCTAACACAAGTAACATGTACTCTATAGATAGTCGTGTTGATTGACAGTGACAGTTACCGGTTTGGTTCATTAATTGAATAACAAAACCGCTACCAAAAGTCCAGTTCCCATTTGAGTTACCTACTGTAAATGACTCAATATATATCCGATTTCACAATGAATAGGTTATTTGTCAATGGAAGAACGTGATGGCTGCCGTGGACTCGGTCGATACCATAGATTTGACAGCTAGGCCCAATCATGCTTCGGCAAATCTCACGAGTCCGGCTGCTGATATAGACCAGACGGCGAGACCTACCGTCCTGAAAAATCTGGCGGCAACCGCAGATGCGCACGCCCGCATGGATTCGTCACTGATACCCAACATTGCAGCAAACTTCTCTGCTGCCGCGGACGAAGTGGATGCAGCAGATTTGACGAGGCCCAGTGCCCTGAGAAACCTGGCGGCTACTGTGCAACCAGTTGATAATATAAGGATGCTCAACGCCCCAGTAAACCTTCCATCTAACACAGAACCAGCCGCTGATATAGATCGTATGAGAAGACCTAACGTGAACCCGCCGGCTAACACATGCCCTGCCGCTGGCCCTAATCAGTCCAAATCAGACTACCAGACCATCAACAGCCTTGGGAATCGAACAGACGCCCCTCGGCAGAAGACGCCCACATGTAAACCCACACGAAAGCAACCAATACGAGGCACCAAGCTGCACCATAAGTGCATTCCTTTTTGGGCTCGTCCCCAAACCAAGCCAAAGACATAGTGCGCCTACCGTCTATTACCGTTCTCCATCAGAACTGCCAAAGCATCAGAAATAAAACTTATGAAATAGAATTAATCCTACAAACAAAGTCAGTTGATATTCTATGTGTCAGTGAGCACTGGTTAAAGGAAGATGAAATTCAACATTTTAAATTAAATGACTATATTCTAGGTAGTAGCTTCTGCAGGAAGGAGTTTTGTCATGGGGGAACTGCAATATTCATTAAGCGTAGCATAGCTCTTAACAATTTTAGACCTAGAAATGATTTGCAGAGTGGTAATACTGAGAAATGTGCCGAATTCTCAGCAATCGAACTAAAATTGCAAAAACTAGTAATTATCGCCGGATATAGGGCTCCTAATACTGATATAAACATGTTTCTAAATAGGGCAGACACAATACTCACAAAAATTGCTCAAGAGCACAAAACTATCATTCTTGCAGGCGACTTCAATATAGACTTTATAAAACCATCTTCACACCTCTCACTCCTTAATGACCTCTTAAATTCATATCAACTAACTGCCACAGTAAATGAGCCTACCAGAATAACAACAACTAGTAGCACTTGCATAGACAATATATTTATAAACACAAACTCTACGCTTAAAGCCTCACTGCTAACAAGTGGCATTTCAGATCACGAAGGACAAATTATAACCTTACCCATGCATGATAAGAAAGAGCTCAAAAACAACAGCCGTAGGTCTGACTCTTGTAAGAAGCGAATCCTCTCGGAAACTAATATTATTGCTTTTGTAAGTCTCCTAGAAACTGAAAACTGGTCAAAAGTTCTTGAAGGGAAATCAACCAACGGGAAATACGATGCATTTATAAATATACTCATGTCTCACTTTGATACTTCCTTTCCGGCAAGGAAGGTTCCAATTAAGAATAGTAACAAATTCAAAAACTGGTGGACTAAGGGAATCAAAATCTCGTGTAATAGGTTAAGCAAACTCATAAAAATATCGAAGACAAACTCATGCTCAAACGAATTCAGGGAATATGTCAGGAGTTACAAACAAATTTATAAAAAGGTGTTGAAGGCAGCAAAGCGGAGGTCTGTATCCGAGTTTGTTGCTAATTCCAATAACAAGAGCAAAGCCATGTGGGATGTAATAAGAAACCACACAAACCACAAAACCGTAGACATCAGTAGGCCTACTTCCAAAATACAACAAATGGTATTTGACGGGAAAAAAGTAACATCTGAACATGAAATTGCCGAGGCCATGAATAAGTATTTTATCAATATACCGGACACACACATAACAAAAACTTGTAGAAATACAGCCAAACCTTACACACTCAAAAGGAATGAGATCTAAAAAAGGGCCAAGCTCATCTACCCTTCCACATAAACGTACAGTGTCCCATAACAGCATCCTCGAAAAGCTTGGCAAAATAGAATTTGCGATTATTAATTTAACGTAATAGTTTATCCAAGTTCTTTTTTTCTAATTAATTTAAACGTAATAACATGCAAATTCTATTTTGCCAAGCTTTTCGAGGATGCTGTTATGGGACACTGTACGTTTATGTGGAAGGGTAGATGAGCTTGGCCCTTTTTTTAGATCTCATTCCTTTTGAGTGTGTAAGGTTTGGCTGTATTTCTACAAGTTTTTGTTATGTGTGTGATCTCATTACTTTTTCAAGTTCCATTACAAAATTATTTGTTAAAATATAATATTTTTATCAAAGTTGATTTAAATTCTATGGTATTAGCAGTATAGCAGTAGGGATTCATGTAAATCCTGGGTATTGGTGGTATAACCATGGTATAACGACGGTATAAGGACTGGACCCCAATTCTTGAGTTCGTGGGAGATGAGTTGAAAACGCAATTTGAAAACGAAGTCGTTTTCGTTTTCGAAGGAATTGGTATTCTTGAACGGTATCGTGGAAAACGTCATGGGTTGTGAGTTGAAAGCATTGATATTAAACCCCTATAGTAGGCTAGATTAGCAGTCTCCTATACCTCCGCACAGGCGCGAGCGTAGCAAATTGAAGACTCAACCGGCCCATTTCAAGATGGCGATTTGGTGTTTTAATTTATGCTTTTTTAATGCAATAAAGTATTTTACTGGATTGTTTGATATGGTTTTAGCTTGTGCAGCATGGTATTAAACAAAAGAAACAATACGAAGTGATTGCATAAGGGAATTTAGTAATCATTTGGTGTTAAAGGCTAGTATGCTTACCTGTCAACCTGGCGGCAATCTTGAGAACTATTTGGCCACAAATCGCTCCCATTGATTAACATGTAAACTGTCATTTTAAGATGGCTTCTAATTGTACCGGAAGTGGACCACCGACTGCTGGTCTAGCCAATAGGGAATATTCCACTTAATATTTTATGTTTTATTTTAATTCTCATTCATGTTTTAATAGTCACTGCACTTTTTTTTATTTAAAAAAAATGTTATTTGGTGTAATTTAAACAAGAATTAAATGGGTCCCCCAGTTTGCGCGCCAAAAACGAGCGTGCGCCATCTTTGGACGGTTCTACGTCATAACTGTGTTGAGTCAAGGCCAATTGGAAACTAAATGTACGTATATTTGTACATATTTACATACAGACGGCGGTGCTCGCCCATCCGCTCAACACAAACAACTCCACAGGGATGTACATTTTCACCGTCTTTTGTTTTTCTTTTTTCGTATGTGACAGGAGATTTCACGAGATCATTGTGATAAAGAATAACGAGCATTTTGTCTTGAGTTTTTGCATAGCCTAGGACTATCATGGTATTCTTTATCTACAATAGGCTTTAATTAGTCATCAAAGTAAGGTTTTTGTGCGGGATGTTTGTCAGAACATGAACGTGCAGGCCTAGGGTTGGCAAGTTAAGCCTAGGGCTTGTCAAGTGAGTAATTTTAGTATTCACATACCAATGCCTATATCCTACAGGAACGATTGGCCTAGACTGTTGTATTATAAATAATTTTCTACGTCTAGGCCTAGACCTAGGACTGTTTCAGTTTTGTTTTTTGATTGCAATGTCAACTTTTCTCGTTTTCTGGCTAGGCGTTAAATGTAAAATGTCCGCCATCTGTTTACATTACTGTAGGCTACGCTAGGCGCTGCTTTGTTTAAAACACCGCCGTCTTGATGTATATCTCGATCCTACTATAATACTATTCCGTGTATGTATGTATGTTTATGCAGACGGCGTTGGATCAACACAGTTCTGACGTCACAGTCGTTTTTGCCGCTTTAAAAAAGTGCTGCTTTTAAAACGGCTATAAATCACTGGATTATTATTTCACGGAAAAACAAAGTACATATTTGTAATCGGGACGAAATACTTCTTCTAAAAAATCTATTCGTACAGTATTTGGCGGAAGTGGAATATTCCCTATTATATAGGATGTCTATGGTTGAAAGAGTATCACGAAATCCAAACACTTTAAAAAGATTTGCGTATAGCAAAGAGCTCGAAAAAGTTCTATATTTATTCTAGATGGCAGTGCCTTCATAAACGCGGGCCAATCGAAAGACGAGTTGTATGAAATGATTTGATTGTTGCAATTATGTAAACAAACAGATGAGCAAGCTAATATCAGAACAATGTTGTGCTGGCATAGGGTTGGCTAGGCTTGTCAAACATGTAATGTAAGTATGAATTTTACTAGTCCTATAGCCAAATGGAACTTTAGACCTACACTTTTGCATTATAAATAATTTTCCACATCTGGGCCTAGGCCAGGGATGGTTTCTGATTTGTTTTATGAGAGTATAATGACACCTTTTCTCGTTCCACACAAAGAAGAAAAATTTTAAATGTCCGCTATTTGTTTACGTATCGCACTTTCCCGCCTAACTCTGCTTATACCGTCAACAAGTGTCAAGTAACTATGGTTACTTGTTGATTGTATGCCAAGTGTTTAAGGCTTATTTTAAAACCCTTATTTGGAAGCCTTCCAGCAAACTTTTTCAACTTTTTTTTCAAAAGAGACTATATTTCTATAACCTTAATGTCCATGTAAAATATGAACATTGTAGTCCCACCCGTCTGGTCAGAATCGCGGGCCGACGTATTAGATGTTAGCAGTAGCAGTAGTAGCAGTAGCAGTAGCTAACATCCTTAAAGTGATTTTGAGCATGTTTCAAGCCATTTTTTCACCAAGAAGGAATAATCGTACCCCAATAAAATTTGGCATGTGTTGTCAGGTACCTAAATCCCCTCGATTGTGATAGTTTTCAAGTTCACATCACGTTACATGACGGCTGGGTAACACCTCGAAATCACCCCAACTCTGCTTGGTGTATAAGGTGCTTGAGTGTGTAGCGCACCGCGGCTTGGCTGCGGCGCCCTAACGGGCACCTAGATAAACTTGTAAATCTAACCACAAACCATCGCGTAGGAATACCACATCCCATTTCACTATTGAAAACTAACGTAGTCGGGAACTTGAATAGTATGTTCTTAAAACCAACCAATAAAGATGAAATAAAATTAATTGTATTAAAACTTAGCTCAAAGACCACCCAAGATATTAATGAACTATCAGTGAAACTAATCCAAGCTTCTATTAACCCTCTTCTAACTCCGCTTGAGCACATCTTCAATAGCTCACTCTCTTCAGGTACTTTCCCTGAGCAGATGAAAGAAGCAAAAATAATCCCAATATATAAAAAAGATAAACATGATCAACCAGATAACTATCGCCCAATTAGTATACTTCCAGTATTCTCGAAAGCATTAGAAAAATTAATATCAACTAGACTTTTTGAATTTTTTCAGCAAAACAATTTGCTGTCAACATCTCAACATGGCTTCATGCCTGACAGATCAACTGCAACAGCTACAGCCGAAATGCTGGACAAAGTGTACACTTCCCTTGACAGTGGACACAATACCCTAGGTGTCTTCTTCGACCTAAGCAAAGCGTTTGACTGCGTAAATCATGATCTACTCCTAGAAAAACTTAACCATTATGGAGTTCGAGGAATAGCAGGACAATGGCTAAAATCTTACCTGACGGACAGAAAGCAACTTGTGGTTATCAATAACAACACCCAAACCAAATCAACCTGGCAGACAAACAAGGTTGGAGTTCCCCAGGGCTCTGTCCTAGGGCCCTTGCTTTTTCTGATATACATCAATGACCTTGCAGCATACTGCAACAAAATCGCTGAACAAGAAAATCTTCCACCTCTCACACTCTTGTTCCTAACTCTATTTGCTGACGACACAAGTATAATCATATCATGTCCAGATTCTAAAAATACAAAAGTATGTGCAGAAATAATAATAAATGCAATTGTCACATGGTTTTCAGCTAATCAATTGCACACTGAATGATAAAAAAACACAACTACTAAATTTCAGACTAAAATCAAATATAGCACTGTTAATTCCACACCTAACTGTTCAAAAGGGCACAATAACAACTGTAAGTGAATGTAACTTCTTGGGATTATGCACGGATAACACTTTAACGTGGCAACCACATATTGATAAGCTTTGTAGGCGACTAAACTCTAGCACATATGCTATCCGTATGTTATCCACTCTTGCAAGCTCAGAGATAACTAGAGTAGCTTACTTTGCTAATTTCCACTCAATTCTATCCTATGGAATACTTTCTTGGAGAACAACATATAAAAACCTGATTAATCGAGTGCTAATTTTGCACAAACGTGCCATTAGAATATTAGGCAAGCTTGGGCACCGCGCTAGCTGTCGCGATATGTTTTAAGAGCTCAAAATACTAACAGTTACAAATGTCTACATACACAGCGCAGCTTGCTTTTTGATTGACAACCTGAAACACTTCAAAAACTTAATTCAACATGACCATAATACAAGACACAAAACCTCACTTCAGTATCGCTCCCACAAAACCACTCATCTCGAAAAACATATTTACTATATGGGACGAAGAATTTATAATGCTCTTGCGACAAAAATAATAAACCTTGATATATTAAGACCTAATCTTAGAAAGAAACGAATAAAGCAGTTTCTCATAGAAACCCCTTATTATAATCTAGATGAGTTTTTCATGTAAATACATCTTCATACTATACCGGTAGTCTATTGTCACACTCTGTTCCGATTGTAAATATACCATTTCCTTTGGCAGAATAACTGCACAAACCCACAGTCATTTCAATGTATCAAGTACACAAATACTTAACTAAATATGTATCTATTCTGTTTCCTTTAATTAATCTTCCATTTCTATGTTTAAATTTTAGAATATTATTTGTATTGTGTATTATATTATTGTTTGTATTTATAATATGTAAAATGGTTAGGTGGAAGAACAATCCATATCGATTGAACCTCGCCATTTTTGTTGTAACCATAATATTGTAACAACAGAATAAAGAACTACTACTACTACTACTACTACTACTACTACCCTACATATAGACTTGATTTCAGGTTCGTTTTTATTTCAACCCACATCATTTCTAAGTCAGCAGTTTCGAACTCCTCCCGTCGATTAGAAGTCACTTTTGTGTTGACAGCAATAAGAACTCCCCCTCCTTTCCTTTTACCTGCACTTGGAATGCGATCTTTTCTATGCACCTCATATTGACTGTTATCTAGGACTTCATTCTCGTAAATATGTTCGTGAAGCCTGTTTCCCTACTTTACCTACTGTAAATGACTCAATATCTATCCGATTTCACAATGAATAGGTTATTTGTCAATGGAAGAATCCCCTTATTAATATTCTATAAGAAAATATAAATATCGAGTCGGACCTATAATCGACAAATTTGAAAAGGCGTTAGCCTTTGTGCATTTTTTAATGAAAACATGGAATGCACGTTAGGGCAATTCTATCACTGGTTACATAGATAGTCGTGTTGATTGACAATGACAGTTCCCGGTTTGGTTCATTAATTGAATAACAAAACACCAACCGATAGTCCTGTTCTAATTGGATTAACCTTCTGTAAAAGACTTAATTTCTATCGGATTTCACAATAAATAGGTCATTTGTCAATAAAATAACTCCCTTATTAATATTCTCAAAGAAAAAATTAATATCGAGTCGGACCCAAAATCAACAAATTTGCAAAGGGGTTAGCCTTTGTGAATTTTTTAATGAAAACATCGAATGAACGTTGGGGCAATTCTATCACTGGCTATATGTAATCTATAGATAGACGAGTTGATTGTCAAAAACAGATCCCGGTTTTGTTCTTTAATTACATAACAAAACCCCAACCAATAGCCCAGATCCAATTCGATTAACCTACTGTCAATGACTCAATTTCTAACCGATTTTACAATGAATAGGTTATTTGTCAATGGAAGTACACCATTATTAATATTCTACAAGAAAATATGAATATCGTGTCGGAACCATAATCGACAAATTGCAAAGGGGTTAGCCTTTGTGAATTTTTTAATGAAAAAATGAAATGCACGTTGGGGCAATTCTATCACTGGCTATAAGTACTCTATAGATAGACGTGTTAATTGACAAAAACAGTTCCAGGTTGTGTACCTTAATTAAATAACAAAAGCCCAACCAATAGTCCAGTTCCCATTCGATTAACCTACTGTAAATGACTCAATTTCTACCTGACTTTCACAATAAATAAGGTTATTTGTCAATGAAGAACCCCCTGATTAATATTCTACAAGAAAATATAAATATCGAGTCGGACCCATAATCGACAAATTTGCAAAGGGGTTAACCTTTTAAAATTTTTTAATGAAAACATAGAATGCACGTTAGGTCAATTCTATCACAAGTTACATGTATACTCTATAGATAGTCGTATAGATTGACAGTGACAGTTCCCGGTTTGGTTCATTAATTGAATAACAAAACTCCAACCAATAGTCCAGTTCCCATTCGATTAACCGACTGTTCATGAGTGAATTTCTATCCGATTTTACAATGATTAGGTTATTTGTCAATGGAAGAACCCCTTTATTAATATTCTACAAGAAAATATAAATATCGAGTCGGACCCACAACCGACAAATTTGCAAAGGGCCTTTGTGATTTTTGAATGAAAACATGGGATGAACGTTAGGGCAATTCTAACACAAGTAACATGTACTCTATAGATAGTCGTGTTGATTGACAGTGACAGTTACCGGTTTGGTTCATTAATTGAATAACAAAAACCGCTACCAAAAGTCCAGTTCCCATTTGATTACCTACTGTAAATGACTCAATATCTATCCGATTTCACAATGAATAGGTTATTTGTCAATGGAAAAATCCCCTAATTAATATTCTATATGAAAATATAAATTTCGAGTCGGACCCATAATCGACAAATTTGAAAAGGCTTTACCCTTTGTGCATTTTTTAATGAAAACATGGAATGCACGTTAGGGCAATTCTATCTGTACATCAGGTGAAGACAAATACATGAAGATTCAAAGAGAAAATAGTGTTTATTTTCATAGGTGATGAAAGACATAAAAAGACATAGATGATTTGATAATAATACATAAAACAAGAAGAAAATAACACATAAACAAAACAATGAACAACAAAGAGGTTAAAACATAATATTTCAAGATGCTCCGATCTAACATTCCGGCCCCCATGAAGGCTTCGCTTCATTGAGTAGGAAGTGGGCAAAGTTTCACAATTGGCCGAGTTATGAGACCGTGGGAGGGGATGACATCGGCAACTCGAGATATTCCATCTGTACCAGATTTAACAGTAAAAATACCGTCGACATAAATGTCTTTAAGCAAGGCTTCAGAAGCAATGGGATGGCGTTCTGAATTTTGATGTGCAAGTTCTTGAATGGTGCGCAACGCTAGACAAGGAGCTGAGGAGGTACCGTAAGTCACCGTGCAGAGGCGATAATGTTGTATAGGTTCGTGTTCTGAAAATCGCCACACAATGCGTTGAAGATCTCGATGCTCTGGGTTAACAAGTATTTGCCGGAACATTTGTCGAACATCTGCAGTAAAAACGAATGCGTGAAAGCGAAAGCGAAAAAGCACTGTACACACATCAGTTTGCAATTTAGGACCAGTCAGCATAACGTCGTTTAAGGATTTTCCATTAGGCGTGGCAGTGGACGCATTGAATACTACTCGTAGTTTGGTGGGTGGTTTGTCAGGTCGATGTACAGGGTGATGAGGAATATAATATGGTTCATATGGGGTAATGTCCGTTAGGTTAACAAGTTCCATGTGACCACTTTCTAGGTAATCCCGCATGAATGCGCAATATGCAGCTTGAATGTCTGGTTGATGACGAAGGCGATTTTCCAAGCATTTAAATTGACGCAATGCAATGTGCTCAGAGCGTCCCAAAGGTTGGCCAGTTAGTGGGAGCGCAACGATGAAGCGTCCTAGAGTATCCCGGGTGGTAGTATTCTTGTAGATGGCTTCGGCTTGCCGTTCTTCGGGTCGAAGAATGGGTCAGTGAAAGGTAGGCTCCAAGTCCCAATATTGCTTTGTAAGATTTATCAAGGGGTCCTGATTTAAAGGCTCTAGGAGTGAGGATTGTGACGCATAAGCCAAATGTACTACGAAGGCTATAGGCAGTCGACTGAGACCGTCGGATATGTACAGTGATCGCTGCACAGCTTATGCACAGGCAATGAAGTTGATGAAGAGGTGATGCATTGTCGGTGATGAGAAGTGAATGAGGAGCTTCTTCTGCTGATGGCTCTTGGACAGTGCTGGTAGACAAAGGTACCTACAAAGGTAAAGGCGACGGTAAAGTCGACGGTGAAAGAGAAGATGGTATCAATGGCTGAGGCGACTGATTCGGTTGTGAGCGATATACACGATATTGAGATGTGGATCGGTCTTGGCGACTGGAAGGCGACAATGATGAAATGCATGGTAAGGAGATGGATGCGCTAGTCGATCTGACACTCGTTCTATTTCCATGTCATCCGAAGAAGTGGAAGAGTGAAGTTCATTATTCTGTGAGGTAGGCCTACGGAGCTGGACGTTCCTAACATGTAGTAAGGTGTGGTGACGACGACCGCATGAATGACAATTATCTTGGGAGGTGCATGTATTCTTGGTGTGATATGAACTGAGGCAGTTACTGCATAGTTGAACGTGGTTACAATACACCCTTTTTTCATGAGTAGAAAGGTACTTGAACGAAGAACAAGAACGTATGTTGTGATCAGAATCGGCACAATACACACATCTGGGCGATTGGCGAATAGGTGATAATGGTATCGCAGTCATTGTAAGACGAGGTGTATTATATGATGATGGCGTAGCAGGCGTTAGAGCTCGTGCAACTGGAGAAGGCGATCGTGCAACAGGCGATGTGTTGTGCTTAGAATTGAAAGGCGTAGAACGGAGACGATTATGATGCCACGAAGTCGTTTTCATTGGAGAATAAGTCGAGACATTTGCATAATATGCACATCCGGGCGATTGGCGAATGGGTGATAAAGGTGGCGCTATCATTGTATTGCAAGGTGCATTATATGATGATGGCGAAGCGGGCGTTAGAGCTCGCGCATCTGGAGAAGGCAATCGTTCTACAGACGATGTATTGTGGTTAGTGTTGAAAGGCGAACGGGATTGATTATGACGCCAAGATGACGTCTTTATTAGAGCAGGCCTATGAGTTGAATCATTGGTAATCAATTCCCCAATTCGACAACGTTCCACTAGAAAGGTTGTGAGAGAATTAAACGTCGGCACTGAGGATGGGTCGTGATGCTTTTCTTCGAAGGCAAGGCGCAAGCGTGGTGACAAAGTGTTCAGTGCTAGAGAACACATGACAAAGTCACCAAGGTCGGGAATCTGGAGATTGCGCAAAGCTTCATGTCCTGCCTGAAAGGTGTCCAAGACAGCTTGAATGTCTGACGTAGAATCCGCTTGGTGCGTAGGATATACCGTCATTTCCCCAACTAAATGTGAGGCCTGTGCCCGAATGGAAGCATATCGTTCGCAGATAAGGCGATAGGCGACATCGTAGTTCTCAGCTGACACAGACAAATGTTCAATAAGATGCAACGGTGCACCGTGGAGGTATGTGCGCAGATACAGCATTTTTGTCTCTGCTAGGAGTCGAGTGTGGTGAACAGTTGCATTGAAAATGGCAATAAAATTACTGTATTTTTTAATATCACCATCCCATATGGGCACGGCGATTTGCGGAAGTCGAGGTTGTTCCACACCAACAGCTGATGTTGAAGGTACTACTGGTGATGCAGATGGAAACCTATCCTCTACAACCGTAACTACCTTACAATACCACTCATAAAACTGGGTAAAGGCATGAGCAACATCTGCTACTTGCGCATTGGGGACTTGAGCATTGGCCAGTGTGATGTCCCTTTGGGTTTCCATAAACGCAGCCTTTACTTCCACATGTTCTTTCCTACGCGCTTGTAGTTGCATCGTTGAAGCCTCGTCTGTTTCATTCGCCAGAGTATAAAGATTAAACATAAGATCCATATACATTCTTCGCAGAGCTAAAAAACCTTCAATCTTGGCGAGGGTTTCTTTCGTATTTGCATTGCCATTGGGAGGAGCCATGATTTTGTTCTAATAATGTGGTGTGTGGACTGTATAACTATATTTAATTACTCACAGATGAATGATGATACTCGGAGTTCTCTAATCCGGCCCGGAGGACCAAAGAACATTATCGACGCGTGGAGTCACTACCAGCAAGAATTGCCGTTATTGAATCAAATTCGAATCCCCCGTCTTGTGTCAACATCATCTTCTCATACCCGTATTCTTGTTGGATTTTGTGATGCCTCAGAGGAAGGGTATGCCGCCGTTGTCTACCTTCATGTCTCTGAACCCAATGGGAGCATTACCGTCACTCAACTAAGAGCCAAATCGCGAGTGGCACCGCTTAAAAAAGTGTCCTTGCCGCGCCTTGAACTGTGCGCTGCTCAGTTACTTTCTCGAATTTATTCCCAGACTCTCATCGACATGGGGGTCATCACCATTGCTAAACATTTTGCCTTCTCAGACTCCACTATCGCATTAGCGTGGATATCCGCTGAGCCGCACCGATGGAAGACATTTATTGCAAACCGCGTGGTTGAAATTCAAGAAATATTACCATGTTCAGTATGGCACCATGTTGCTTCCGAGGACAATCCTGCTGATTGCGCCTCGCGGGGAATATATCCCAATCACCTGATAAATCATCCTTTGTGGTGGGAAGGTCCATCTTGGTTAGCTAATCCAGTATCCACATGGCCATTAACTTATCCAAAATCATCTGATATGAACGACTCACAAGTTAATGCCGAATTGGTACCACCTCCAGTTTTCACGTTTGCGGTGCAAGTTGAACAGCTGGAATTGGAAACTCTTTTCTCTTCCTATGTTCGTCTTTATCGAATTGTCGCCTATTGTCGCCGGTTTATACACAACCGTCTCCACTCTCATCAGCTCATCACCGGACCTCTCTCCACCACCGAGCTTCATGAAGCTCAATTGTGTCTTATACGTCGAACCCAACGCTCCAGTTTGTCTGAGGAGTTGCGAGAAGCATCTCGTCCGAACACTCGCCACCGTCTTAACACGCCAATTACGTTTATTCATAGATAACGACGGAATTTTGAGAGTTGGCGGTCGTCTATCCTTTGCCAACATTGCTTATGAGCATCGTCACCTGCCTTACTACCCAAAGAGCATCCTTTTACTATTTGGTGATTGAAATGCTCACGTCGTCAACTTACATGCCGGCTCACTTGCCACTCATGCCTATCTTCGGCAAAAATTCTGGATAATGGACGGGCGGAACGTTGTTCGTTTGCAGCTTGCCAAGTGTAATCGTTGCTTTACAGTAAAACCAAGACCCATTATTCAACCAATGGGAGACCTCCCGCTTGAACGTGTTTCTAGTTAGGACCATTCGTAAACACTGGGGTGGATTACGCCGGGTCCTTACACTGTTTCCGCCGCTTGCCTCCGAGGGGCCCGAACTCTAAAAGCATACTTGTGCATTTTCATATGTTTTGCCACCAAGGCTGTTCACCTGGAATTGGCTTCAGATCTCTCTACTCCCACTTTCCTTGCTGCTTATCGTCGCTTTGTGGGACGTCGTGGACATCCCTCCACTATATTCAGCGACAACGGCACCAACTTCATTGGCGCAATCAATGAAATACATCGTCTAAGCCAGCTCCTCACTTCTCAAATTCATCAGGATGCAATCACCGAAGCTGCTTCCGTTTGTGGCACAGAATGGCGATTTATTCCTCCTTCAGCGCCGCATTTTGGTGGACTCTGGGAGGCTGGGGTAAAGTCTGCAAAGCAACTCATACGGAACGCCATTGGTGAACAAGTCCTTACCTTTGAGGAGCTCAATACGGTCCTAGTACAAGTTGAAGCTGTACTTAATTCGCGCCCGTTGTATGCACTATCGTCTGATCCGGCTGACGTCGCCTATCTATCCCCGGGTCATTTCCTAATATTTCGTCCGTTGACTGCACCTCCCGATGAGCCCCGCTACACCAACCGCATCGCCTGTTTGTCTCGTTGGCATTTGGTGCAAAAGATCGTCCATGACTTTGGAAGCGCTGGCAAATAGAATACCTTCACACTCAGCAGCAACGATATAAATGGACATCGCCAGCAAAAAAACATTCTTCCGGGGACTGTCGTCATTGTTGCCGAAGATAATCTTCCCCTCTGCGCTGGACCATGGGCCGTATTGTTACTGTTAAACCTGGTACAGATGGAATATCTCGAGTTGCTGATGTCATCACCTCCCACGGCCTCATAACTCGGCCAATTGTGAAACTTTTGCCCACTTCCTACTCAATGAAGCGAAGCCTTCATGGGGGCTGGAATGTTAGATCGGAGCATCTTGAATTATTATGTTTTAACCTCTTTGTTGTTCATTGTTTTGTTTATGTGTTCTTTTCTTCTTGTTTTATGTATATTATATAAAAACACCTATGTCTTCCTATGTCTTTCTTCACCCATGAAATTAAACACTATTTCTCTTTGAATCTTTGTGTATTTGTCTTCACCTGATTTACACTATCACTGGTTACATATATATTCGTGTTGATCGACAATGACAGTTCCCGGTTTAGTTCATTAATTGAATAACAAAACTCCAACCAATAGTCCTTTTCCAATTTGAATAACTTTCTGTAAAGGACTTAATTTCTACCCGATTTTACAATGAATAGGTTATTTGTCAATGGAAGAACCCCCTTATTAATATTCTACAAGAAAATATAAATATCGAGTCGGACCCATAATCGACAAATTTGTAAAGGAACCTTAGTGAATTTTTTAATGAAAACATGGAATGCACGTTAGGGCAATTCTATCACTGAATACATGTACCTTATAGAAAGTCAAGTTGATTGACAGTGACAGTGCCCAGTTTGGTTCATTAATTGACTAACAAAACCGCTGCTTAAAGTCCAGTTCCCATTTGATTACCCTACTGTAAATGACTCAATATCTATCCGATTTCACAATGAATAGGTTATTTGTCAATGGAAGAATCCCCTTATTAATATTCTATAAGAAAATATAAATATCGAGTCGGACCTATAATCGACAAATTTGAAAAGGCGTTAGCCTTTGTGCATTTTTTAATGAAAACATGGAATGCACGTTAGGGCAATTCTATCACTGGTTACATAGATAGTCGTGTTGATTGACAGTGACAGTTCCCGGTTTGGTTCATTAATTGAATAACAAAACACCAACCGATAGGCCTTGTTCCAATTTAAATAACTTTCTGTAAATGACTTAATTTCCACCCGATTTCAAAATGCATTGGTTATTTGTCAATGGAAGAATCCCCTTATTAATATTCTACAAGAAAATATAATTATCGAGTCGGACCCCTAATCGACAAATTTGCAAAGGGGTTAACCTTAGTGAATTTTTAAATGAAAACATGGAATGCACGTTAGGGCAATTCTATCACTAGTTACATGTACTCTATAGATAGTCGTGTTGATTGACTGTGACAGTTCCCGGTTTGGTTCATTAATTGAATAACAAAACTCCAACCGATAGTCCTTTTCCAATTCGAATAACTTTCTGTTAAAGACTGAATTTCTACCCGATTTCACAATAAAAAAGTTATTTGTCAATGGAAGAACCCCCTTATTAATATTCTACAAGAAAATATAAATATCGAATCGGACCCATAATCGACAAAATTGCAAAGGCCTCTTTGCCTTTGCCTTTGTGAATTTTTTAATGAAAACATGGAATGCACGTTGGGGCAATTCTATTACTGGCTATAAGTACTCTATAGATAGACGTGTTGATTGACAAAGAAAGTTCCCGGTTTTGTTCTTTAATTAAATAACAAAACTCCTACAAATAGTCAAGTTCCCATTCGATTAACCTTCTGTAAATGACTCAATTTCTATCCGATTTCACAATAAATAGTTCATTTGTCAATAAAATAACTCCCTTATGAAAATTCTCAAAGAAAATATTAATTTCGAGTGGACCCAAAATCAACAAATCTTCAAAGAGGTTAGCGCCTTAGTGAATTTTTTAATGAAAACATGGAATGCACGTTAGGGCAATTCTATCATTGGTAACATGAACTCTAAAGATAGTCGTGTTGATTGACAGTGACAGTTCCCGGTTTGGTTCATTAATTGAATAACAAAACTCCAACCAATAGTCCTGTTCCAATTCGAATAATTTTCTGTAAAAGACTTAATTTCCACCCGATTTCACAATGCATTGGTTATTTTGTCAATGGAAGAACCTCCTTTTTAATATCCTACAAGAAAATATAAATATCGAGTCGGACCCATAATCGACAAATTTGTAAAGGGGTTAGCCTTTGTGAATTTTTTAATGAAAACATGGAATGCATGTTAGGGCAATTCTATCACTGGCAATTACAACTATATAGATAGACGTGTTAATTGACAAATACAGTTCCCGGTTTTGTTATTTGTTAAATAACAAAACCGATACCACAAGTCCAGTTCCCATTTGATTACCCTACTGTAAATGACTCAATATCTATCCGATTTCACAATGAATAGGTTATTTGTCAATAAAAGAATCCCCTTATTAATATTCTATAAGAAAATATAAATATCTAGTTGGACCCATAATCAACAAATTTGAAAAGGCGTTAGCCTTTGTGCATTTTTAAATGAAAACATGGAATGCACGTTAGGGGAATTCTATCACTGGTTACATAGATAGTCGTGTTGATTGACAGTGACAGTTCTCGGTTTGGTTCATTAATTGAATAACAAAACACCAACTGATGGTCCTGTTTTATTTTGATTAACCTTCTGTAAAAAACTTAATTTCTATCGGATTTCACTATAAATAGGTCATTTTTCCATAAAAAAACTCCCTTATTAATATTCTCAAAGAAAATATTAATTTTGAGTCGGACCAAAAAACAACAAATTTGCAAAGGGGTTAGCCTTTGAGAATTTTTTAATGAAAACATAGAATGCACGTTGGCAATTCTATCACTGGCTATAAGTACTCTATAGATAGACGTGTTGATTGACAAAGACAGTTCCCGGTTTTGTTCTTTAATTAAATAACAAAACCCCTACGAATAGTCAAGTTCCCATTCGATTAACCTACTGTAAATGACTCAATTTCTATCCGATTTCACAATAAATAGTTCATTTGTCAATAAAATAACTCATTTATAAATATTCTCAAAGAAAATATTATTTTCGAGTCGGACCCAAAATCAACAAATTTTCAAAGGGGTTAGCGCCTTAGTGAATTTTTTAATGAAAACTTGGAATGCACGTTAGGGCAATTCTATCACCGGTTACATGAACTCTAAAGATAGTCGTGTTGATTGACAGTGACAGTTCCCGGTTTGGTTCATTAATTGAATAACAAAACTCCAACCAATAGTCCTGTTCCAATTCGAATAACTTTCTGTAAAAGACTTAATTTCCACCCGATTTCACAATGCATTGGTTATTTTGTCAATGGAAGAACCTCCTTTTTAATATCCTACAAGAAAATATAATTATCGAGTCGGACCCTTAATCGACAAATTTGCAAAGGGGTTAACCTTAGTGAATTTTTTAATGAAAACATGGAATGCACGTTAGGGCAATTCTATCACTGGTTACATGTACTCTATAGATAGTCGTGTTGATTGACAGTGACAGTTCCCGGTTTGGTTCATTAATTGAATAACAAAACTCCAACCTGATAGTCCTTTTCCAATTCGAATAACTTTCTGTAAAAGACTTAATTTCCACCCGACTTTACAATGAATAGGTTATTTGTCAATAATAAAACCCCCTTATTAATATTCTACAAGAAAATATGAATAGCGCGTCGGACCCATAATCGACAAATTTGCAAAGGGGTTAGCCTTTGTGAATTTTTTAATGAAAACATGGATTGCACGTTAAGGCAAATCTATCACTGGTTATATGTACTCTATAGATAGTCGTGTTGATTGACAGTGACAGTTCCCGGTTTGGTTCATTAATTGAATAACAAAACTCCAACCAATAGTCCAGTTCCCATTCGATTAACCTACTGTAAATGACTGAATTTCTATCCGATTTTACAATAATTTGGTTATTTGTCAATGGAAGAACCCCCTTATTAATATTCTACAAGAAAATATAAATATCGAGTCGGACCCATAATCGACAAAATTGCAAAGGGGTTAGCCTTTGTGAATTTTTTAATGAAAACATGGAATGCACGTTGGGGCAATTCTATCACTGGTTACATGTACTCTATAGATAGTCGTGTTGATTGACAGTTACAGTTCCCGGTTTGGTTAATTAATTGAAAAACAAAACTCCAACCAATTGTCCAGTTCCCATTCGATTAACCTACTGTAAATGACTCAATTTAGATCCGATTTCACAATGAATAGTTTATTTGTCAATAAAAGAACCGCCTTAATCATATTCTATATGAAATTATAAATATCGAGTCGGACCTATAATCGACAAATTTGAAAAGGCGTTAGCCTTTGTGCATTTTTTAATGAAAACATGGAATGCACGTTGGGGCAATTCTATCACTGGCTATAAGTTTCCTATAGATAGACGTGTTAATTGACAAAGACAGTTCCCGGTTTTGTTCTTTAATTAAATAACAAAACCCCTACCAATAGTCAAGTTCCCATTCGATTAACTTACTGTTAATGGGCAGGGTGGAAGAAGCATAAGCAAACGCACAGGCGAGATGGCTTAATGTAAATATTGTCGTGTTGGATGTTTTGACGAATCGGTTTTATCAAAGATTCTTGGAAGGTTATGTTGCTGTCAGCTTGCTTTGCATAGATCAATCCCTGGAACTGTATTGCTGTACCATTTTTTAACCACGGTTTATAGGCGGGTTAATTACGTGGTGCTAGAGGTAAAAACCGTGAATTTAATATCCCTATTGAAAATCGGCTACGAGACTGAGACTAAATATACGTATTTGTTTATGTATTAAGTTATTATTTATCATCAACTGGGTTGTAGCCCACAAGTTTGATGTTATTTAGATGAAATTTCGTATTTTTTATAAGATAATTAGTGATAATATTACGTTCGATGTTTAAATGATATTTCATTTTATTAATTCATATTTTATACCAATTACCGAGATATAAGCTGTCAGTCTAGGACGTCCTCCCGCCCTAAATCTTTGATTTTTTTTTTATTATTTTTTTATATTTTTATATATTTGCATATCAGTATTTGCATACGTTTACATTTGCATACGTAATTAATTGCAGTAGGATTGATTAAGGTAATAATGAATTTTCTTGTTGATTAAGGTGTTTAATTATAACTTGAGTAATTTCACATCATCACTTTGGTCATTGTTAACTTAGGGCCGACCGTAGAGAGTTCAAGGTAATGGAAGCTTCTAGATGTTGTTTTCGTGTTCTGAAACAGTCCACAAGGCCAGGGGCATAAAAAAAGTCGATTCTTCGAAACCATATGAAAGGAGACTGAGAAGCGACGAAAGTCTGCGGGAATATAATGAAATGTCGGTGAGCTAAGCCTATGTGTCGACGGATAGTCTGGATATTTTCTGCATGGATGAACCAGTGGCCTAGATTTACTGATGTTATCTGTGTTCGGAGAACGAGCTACGCAGTAGATGCAGGTGGAGTGGGGTTTAAAGTACGTTGCAAGCAGGGGCGGCTCGTGCATATGCGCACATACGCACGCGCACCCCCAAATATTTGCGACAGCAAAAAATAAATAAATTTCAAATCCAATCTCAATTTCCAATTCCAATTCCAATTTTTCAATTTCAATTTTCAATTAATATTTTTTCATGGCTGGGCCAGAACATGCATATTCGGCAGTAGTCATTCTGCAGTCCGCTTTTCACCGACCGTCGCCAGCAAACACTCGGAACTCGGCTCGAATCTCAACACTTTCCTTGTGCGGAGACATTCTTACCATACTCCCATAAGAGCCATGCTTTAGATTTGAAAACTACCTGGTTTTTTTAACGTGGTTCTAATAGCAAATGTTCGCACCGGCGTAGAGGCCGGCAGGGTAGCTTTCAACCAGCCATCGAAGGGAGGGGGGTCGGGGGGGGAGTGGAGGTCTGTCAGTCGCCAGCTTACATTCACAACGGTAACCTGTGTTTTCTAGTAATGTCGTATGTTGTGTGTTGTCGTGTGTTGTGTTCATCAGTTTCATCATTTTGTTTTAAAACAATGAACAATGAGTGGTGAGCAGGGCGCGGGTCGACGGAGTGGAGATGGGAGAGAAAATCTCTGGGTATGTAATTTTACAATTTTACATAGTATTATTTTACTTTAAAAACTTATTTTATCGGTAGAGGGAATTTTATCTGTGACCACCTGAATATTGTAGTAAATTACTATAAAACAGCATGTCGGTAAACATAAAAGGAATTTGGCGAAGTCTAAAGCCGGCAGAACACACGGACAGGGGATCGAACTCGCGTCTCATAAGGAGTTTTCATTGTAACAATTGCGTTCTGGTTAACCATTTTGAGGGCAAGATACTCCCTGAATCACGTTTCAGGCCATCAAACATAATGCAGGTCCATAAAAAATTCGCCTTCGCCTCCGGCAGCTGGGGCTTCGCCCCAGACCCCAGCTATTCCGCGCCACCTCGTTACGCGGAATAGTATTTGCATCTGTGCACCTCCACAATCTGAACCCACGAGCCGCCCCTGGTTGCAAGGTATCTTTGTTTTCAATAGAAAGGTCCTATGTCCACTCGTGGTTGGGATGCTGAGAAGGTTTTAGTTCGCTTGCAACAAACACTAGATTGTATTGAAATTCTCAGAACCTGAAGAGCTACGAGGGGGTGGAGCCTGGTTTAGCCAGTGACTCGAGGAAGGGCTTGTTTTTTCCAAGTTAGTGGTGTTGTGATCGGGTCCTGAGGTGGACGTTTCGTCGTGTTGGGCCTTCGGGTCGTGTGGTAATTCAGTCGGTTAGATCGAGGCAACGACGCCTGTCGGTTTTCGGGATGACGTTCCTATAAGCAAGTAATTAGAGGACATACCAAGCTTCGGGGTATGCTTCCGATCTAGCATCTGAGTTTGTAAAGTGAAGTGTTGTTCGGCAGTGTCTAATTGGAAATTGTAGTTGGTTTTGTCAGCAATGAGATTTCAAATCAGTTAAATAATTTCATTGGTTTTTGTGGTCTAAAGAAAAATCAGTTATTAATTAATTATATCGTCAGTGAATAATCATCGTCGAACATTTTTTACTAATCAATTTGCATCGAGTGATAAATAATATCACGTTATCGTCAGTGAATAAACATCGTCGAACATTTTTTACTAATCAATTTGCATCGAGTGATAAATAATATCACGTCATCATCAGTGAATAAACATCGTCGAACATTTTTTTTATTAAGTGATTGTCATCGAATAAAAATCAACATTACAGCATCTTCAACAAATAACTAAATGACAAAGGAACATTCTCTGTAGAAATTATACCAGTCAACCACACAATTCAACCCTTTATGTAGCAAGGTGAACTAATCTTCATCAAACCAGTGTAAATTTTTAAACCCAGTAAATACAACAATAACATTGAACAGTCAGAACAATAACATTAAAAAACAACCATCATCTCAGTGGATATCCGTCAAGATTTACAGTGTTTAGCAGCCCAATAGACAGAATAATGATCAATATTTAGAACTGTGTAATTAATCCAACCTTCCAAGAAGTTTCCGAGTCTCAGACAAGACAAAAACATCAGACGTGTATACCCGTCGGATTCCTCTGACCCCACATCAATAATCATCGCCCTCCCCTACGACATTTGGATTACTTCGCATCGACAATAATTGGCCGAAGGTGATGTACATGCCATGAGGCATCATTAATTAATATTTTATTTTCAAAGTAATTTGATTTAATTGTATAACTTCTTATTTTTGTAGGGTATGCTTAGGTTCTTCCAACCTAAAATAGTTATTTGAGCTCAATAGGTAGGGCAAGGGTTGTTGTATTGGTAATGACTAATTGTCAATAGTGAACTTGAGTATGTTAAAATTTATGAAGTAATTATCATTCCAATATTTCCTGGTATCACTATCCTGTAGCTGATAATCATCACTATTAAATAAGCATTATTACCGGCGAATAAATAGGAGGAGCCTGTCCGAGTGAGCAACACTGAGCCGTCGGAAGGAGACGGAACCAGTTTTTTTTTGATAACCAGGTAATTTTGTTTGAATAAATAATTAAGGTTCAATAATTAATTAATTGCATGTTTATTGCTTGTTTTTTTATTTAATTAAATCGGCATAAGATTAATTAAATTCTGGAGTCCGGTGTGAACCATTGAGTTAGTTAAAATGTCTATGTAATTTAGTGACCAGATACCTGATCCGGGCAACACAGGGTCTGATTCGTAACAAAGCATTTACTATCCCATGCATATTTATTTAGATTTATTGAGGGGTACATATTTATTTTAAGCTATACACCGTAAACTCGAGTGACACCACCCATGACACTTCGTATTTTTAATTATTGCCCCTTTTCACTTGATCATAGATGCCTTTGTTAGTGTACTCTTTAACGTGTGTTTGAAGGAAATGTTCACTATATGAGGGAGGGCAGATTGAACTTGTGTGGTTGGTATTGACCCAAGCATGAATCTTTTCACATTTGTAATCTGCACTGGTATATCACTTACATGTTGCAGAGGACACAGTCTTGAAATGACCGAAAAGTCGGAAATGCCGCAACCCACGCCTATAGAATTAGTACTCGAGAAGTTTCAGGATGCGTCTGGCTTTGACGCATTCGCCAATCGGTTGTTTGCGAATACAACTGATGAGGAAAAGATTGAAATGACAAATGAATACATGGAAGACCTCAGCATTTTACCATTCAAAGTTTATGATTGATTGATTGATTGAATATTGCTTAACGTCTCATATTTATGCAACTTGGCTAATCGAGACGAAGGGAGGGACGTAAGGGATGACGCGGGGGGACAAGGGGTGGACAGGCCTGTGCTGGTCAGAACCAACCACAAGCGTATGGGGAGGGCAGGGGTTCCCCCACGTCGTGGTCGTCTCCGTCTGTGTCATCATCCGTCCGTGTTGTCATTGTCGTCGCCGTCGGGGAGGTAGTCAAAGGGAAGGGGAAAGTTTCTCGACGACGACCCAGAGCTCGCCATTAGTTTCAGGGAGAAGATCTCCCCTAATCACGGGCCAAACCACGAGAAGGTTGCGAGTTGGAATTTGATGGCCCTCAGAGTTTATGAAGAGGTTGCGTCATTGATGAAAGATTCGGTTAGATCAATTGAGTTTTGTGATGCTGGCCATCGTAGTTTCATGAAAGACATTGAAAAAGCTTTGGAGCTTTACTCGAAAAGCATCCCTGCAGCTCCAAATACGAAGACCGACAAGGAGGATTCGGAACATTTGGCCGTCGGCTTTGCCAACAGATCTGCTGTTTTGTTCGTAATGAAGAAGTTCGAGAAGTGTCTCAAAGATATTGCGCAGGCTTTGAAGTTTGATTACCCTGCCAACCAGAAATACAAGCTACTGGAGAGACGAGCAAAGTGTTACGTGAGGATGGGCAGGGTGGAAGAAGCACAAGCAAACGCACAGGTGAGATGGCTCAATGTAAATATTGTCGCGTTGGTTGTTTTGACGAATC
Source organism: Sweltsa coloradensis (assembly GCA_024449915.1). Lineage (NCBI taxonomy): Eukaryota > Metazoa > Arthropoda > Insecta > Plecoptera > Chloroperlidae > Sweltsa > Sweltsa coloradensis. The sequence continues at coordinate 121,381 of JAMZAV010001863.1, forward strand.
GGTTTTATCAAAGATTCTTCGAAGGTAATGTTGCTGACAGCTTGCTTTGCATGGATCAATCCCTGGAACTGTATTCCTGTACCATTTTTTAACCACGGTTTATAGGCGGGTTAATTACGTGGTGCTAGAGGCTAAAACCGTGAATTTAATATCCCTATTGAAAATCGGCTACGAGACTGAGACTAAATATACGAATTTGTTTATTTATTAAGTTATTATTTATCATCAACTGGGTTGTACCCCACAAGTTTGATGTTATTTAGATGAAATTTCGTATTTTTAATAAGATAATTAGTGATAATATTACGTTCGATGTTTAAATGATATTACATTTTATTAACTCATATTTTATACCAATTACCGAGATATACGCATTTACTATCCCATGCATATTTATTTAGATTTATTGAGGGGTACATTTTTATTTTAAGCTATACACCGTAAACTCGAGTGACACCACCCATGACACCACTTATTTTTAATTATCGCCCCTTTTCACTTGATCATAGATGCCTTAGTTAGTGTACTCTTTAACGTGTGTTTGAAGGAAATGTTCACTATATCAGGGAGGGCTGATTGAACTTGTGTGGTTGGTATTGACCCAAGCATGAATCTTTTCACATTTGTAATTTGCACTGGTATATCACTTACATGTTGCAGAGGACACAGTCTTGAAATGAGCGAAACGTCGGAAATGCCCGCAACCCACGCCGCTAGAATTAGTACTCGAGAAGTTTCAGGATGCGTCTGGCTTCGATGCATTCGCCAATCGGTTGTTTGCGAATACAACTGATGAGGAAAAGATTGAATGACAAATGAATACATGGAAGACCTCGGCATTTTACCATTCACAGTTTATGAAGAGGCTGCGTCATTGATGAAAGATTCGGTTAGATCAATTGAGTTTTGTGATGCTGGCCATCGTAGTTTCATGATAGATATTGAAAAAGCTTTGGAGCTATACTCGAAAAGCATCGCTGCAGCTCCATATCCGAAGACCGACAAGGAGGACTCGGAACATTTGGCCGTCGGCTTTGTCAACAGATCTGCTGTTTTGTTCGTAATGAAGAAGTTCGAGAAGTGTCTCAAAGATATTGCGCAGGCTATGAAGTTCGATTACCCTGCCAACCAGAAATACAAGCTGCTGGAGAGACGAGCGAAGTGTTACGTGAGGATGGGCAGGGTGGAAGAAGCACAAGCAAACGCACAGGTGAGATGGCTCAATGTAAATATTGTCCCGTTGGTTGTTTTGACGAATCGGTTTTATCAAAGATTCTTGGAAGGTAATGTTGCCGACAGCTTGCTTTGCATGGATCAATCCCTGGAACTGTATTCCTGTACCATTTTTTAACCACGGTTTATAGGCGGGTTAATTACGTGGTGCTAGAGGTTAAAACCGTGAATTTAATATCCCTATTGAAAATCGGCTACGAGACTGAGACTAAATATACGAATTTGTTTATTTATTAGGTTATTATTTATCATCAACTGGGTTGTACCCCACAAGTTTGATGTTATTTAGATGAAATTTCGTAATTTTTAGACGAGTGAGCGCAGCGAACGTAAGTCTTCCCTAACGCTATACTCGATCGGGCCTTGGCCGTGAGCATTGTCCAATGTATGTATGTTAAATGTCTGTCTGTCTGTCTGTCCAGGCTCATACGGCCGAACGGCCAAATAGACTGAGCTGAAATTTTAAACACACATCCGTGACCAGGTAACTGAGAACTGCTAACAAAATGAGCAATATCCATTTCGATTTAAACCTACAATAAATAAAATGGGATTTTTAAAAATATCGGTAGCGTTTGTTTAGATTTTTTCATATGAAAAATAGGCCACAGCCTACGATATAAAAAAACAATTCAGATATAGTCGCTATCAGTCGGTGATTTTTCGTATGTTTTTGTTGTCAATACGGTATGTCATTCTCTAAAGGTAATGTCATTATTCTTGTTTAAATTCATCAATTAATTAATAATGATGACCACTTGACCATCCACAAGATACAGTGCAATACCGCAGTAGACCCTATACAGTATACACGCAGTACTACGCCATATAAAGGGTTTAATTAAAATCGTAGACTATACAACCTCACTTTATTCTAACCTACGTCATGAATGTGAGATATGTGTACGCTTTACGTAGGCCTAAACCATATGGTCGTGCATTTGGCACAGAGCATTGCTCTGCATATCGTATTCATCTCGCAAACATCAGCTGGTAAGTACAAAAGAGAAGTATATATACTCCCCGAAAAGATGGCGACCTCTGGCAGTCGTCGTCGGGGACCTCTACCCTTCCCTGACAACCCCCTTGACGACGATGACCATGATAACACGAACGATGCCAAAGACGATGACGACCACGACGTGAGAACCCCCTTTTCTTTCACCTACTCGTGGCTGGTTCTGACCAGCATAGGATTTTCCTCCCTAAATCCATTAAAGTGGAGCATCATAACCAAAACGGTTGACGCGCCCTGAAACCAAAACTAAAAACCATTTTCTCTGTTCGCCTCCCTAAGCTGAAATTGTCTTTAATTTTTCATTGACGCTGGAGGCAGTATCTATACAAGTGTAGGAGTCGTACACTAGCTGGCCGTTCCATTTAGCCTGGGTGTATCTGTTGATCAAGTGTCTGTGACCACAAATGTTTGTTCAATGATTATACTAGGGAAACGCTAAAGTCGTTGTTAAACGAGTGAGTGAGCCATGTGTTGAGTACCCGGTAACGTTCCCTTTCCTCCTCATATCCCAAAAGGGCCTACCTAGCCTATCGTAGGCTAGAGTGGCGCATTATGGCCTTACAGTTGACGCGCCCGTATACCAACTAAACTCAAAACCCTATTAATTATACATGTATAATAATTATCATCAAACTTAAATGCAAATGTTCCCGGGTACTCAACACATGGCTCACTCACTCGTCCAACAACGACTTTGGCGTTTCCCTAGTAATAAGATAATTAGTGATAATATTACGTTCGATGTTTAAATGATATTACATTTTATTAACTCATATTTTATACCAATTACCGAGATATATGCATTTACTATCCCATGCATATTTATTTAGATTTATTGAGGGGTACATTTTTATTTCAAGCTATACACCGTAAAATCGAGTGACACCACCCATGACACCACTTATTTTTAATTATCGCCCCTTTTCACTTGATCATAGATGCCTTAGTTAGTGTACTCTTTAACGTGTGTTTGAAGGAAATGTTCACTATATCAGGGAGGGCTGATTGAACTTGTGTGGTTGGTATTGACCCAAGCATGAATCTTTTCACATTTGTAATTTGCACTGGTATATCACTTACATGTTGCAGAGGACACAGTCTTGAAATGAGCAAAACGTCGGAAATGCCCGCAACCCACGCCGCTAGAATTAGTACTCGAGAAGTTTCAGGATGCGTCTGGCTTCGATGCATTCGCCAATCGGTTGTTTGCAAATACAACTGATGAGGAAAAGATTGAGATGACAAATGAATACATGGAAGACCTCGGCATTTTACCATTCAGAGTTTATGAAGAGGCTGCGTAATTGATTAAAGATTCGGTTAGATCAATTGAGTTTTGTGTTGCTGGCCCTCGTATTTTCATGAAAGATAATGAAAAAGCTTTGGAGCTATACTCGAAAAGCATCGCTGCAGCTCCATATCCGAAGACCGACAAGGAGGACTCGGAACATTTGGCCGTCGGCTTTGTCAACAGATCTGCTGTTTTGTTCGTAATGAAGAAGTTCGAGAAGTGTCTCAAAGATATTGCGCAGGCTTTGAAGTTCGATTACCCTGCTAACCAGAAATACAAGCTGCTGGAGAGACGAGCGAAGTGTTACGTGAGGGTGGGCAGGGTGGAAGAAGCACAAGCAAACGCACAGGTGAGATGGCTCAATGTAAATATTGTCCCGTTGGTTGTTTTGACAAATCGGTTTTATCAAAGATTCTTGGAAGGTAATGTTGCTGACAGCTTGCTTTGTATGGATCAATCCCTGGAACTGTATTCCTGTACCATTTTTAACCACGGTTTATAGGCGGGTTAATTACGTGGTGCTAGAGGTTAAAACCGTGAATTTAATATCCCTATTGAAAATCGGCTACGAGACTGAGACTAAATATACGAATTTGTTTATTTATTAAGTTATTATTTATCATCAACTGGGTTGTACCCCACAAGTTTGATGTTATTTAGATGAAATTTTCGTTTTTAATAAGATAATTTAGTGAAATTTTTACGTTCGATGTTAAATGAATTCATTTTATTAACTCATTTTTATCCCAATCCCGGATAACGCATTTACTATCCCATGCAATTTATTTAGATTTATTGAGGGGTACATTTTTTTTTTAAGCTATACACCGTAAACTCGGGACACCCCCATGACACACTTTTTTTTAATTTTTTTTTTTTCCCTTTTTTTCACTTGATATAGATCCCCTTAGTTAGTGTCTCTTTAACGTTGTTTAAAGGGAAATGTTCACTTTATCAGGGGGGGCGTTTAACTTGTTGGTTGTATTGCCCCAAAGCAGAATCTTTTAATTTGTAATTTGCACGGGATACCCTTACATGTTGCAGAGGACACAGTCTTGAAATGAGTGAAACGTCGGAAATGCCCGCAACCCACGCCGCTAGAATTAGTACTCGAGAATTTTGGGATGCTTGGCTTCGATCTTCGCCAATGGGTGTTTGCGAAACAACTGAGGGAAAAGATTGAAATGAAAAAATGAATACATGGAAGCCCTCGGCTTTTTTACCATTCACATTTTATGAGAGGCTGCGTCTTTGGGAAAAAAATTGGTTTTAGATAAATTTGAGTTTTTGATGCGGGCCATCGTATTTTCAGAAAGATATTGAAGATTTTGGGAGCCATACTCAAAAGAATCGCTGAGCTCCATATCCAAAGACCGACGGAGGACTCGGAACATTTGGCCGTGGGCTTTGTCAACAGATCTGCTGTTTTTTCGAAATAAAGTAGTTGAAAGTGTCTCAAAGATTTGCGCGGGCTATAAAGTTCGATTCCCTGCCAACAGAAATACAAGCTGGGGGAGAGACGAGCGAAGTTTTTACTGAGGAGGGCAGGGGGAAAAAGCACAAGCATCGCCAGGTGGTGGTCATGTAATATTGTCGCGTTGGGTTTTTTTGACAACGTTTTACAAAGATTTTGGTAGGTAATGTTGTGACAGTTTGCTTTGTATGGATCAATCCCGGAACTGTATTCCTGTACCATTTTTAACCACGGTTTAAAAGGGGGGGTTAATTTACGTGGGCTAGGGGAAAAAACCGTAAATTTAATCCTTTTAAAAACAGAAACGAGACTGAGATAAATATACAATTGTTTATGTATCAAGTTATTTTTTTATCTCAACTGGTTTGTCGCGTTTTGCCTTTACTCTAACAATTTTAAATCTAGCCTCTGACAGGTCCGTGAATGTTTTCTCCCTGTCGCAAATGGGGCACCCACAAGGGGGAAAATTTTGGGTCGCCCTCACACCATTTGTGACTTTTTTCCGAAGGATGGTGGGAATGGGAAGACCTTGTTTTTACATCCTCCCCACCCCCCCCTATCAGCATGTTACAGCACAAGAATACTTATGGTCAGTCTCGCAGTCCTCGGAAGATTCTACCGACAGTGACTTCGAATCGTGTGAAGTAGGTTATGCTACACAAATGAGAAGGCTATGTTCCAATTTTGATAATCTTACTAAACTTGCGAAAGAAAATGCGTCACACTCTTCCACTAATATCCTCAAAAAGTTTAACACAGCCCTGGAAAAAATTGAAACACCTGCCCAATTAAATGCATTTTTCATAAATGCATCTACTTCCAACGCATACACCCGAAGACGCAACATAGCCGTCCAGCCAACTTCTTGTAGTCGACGGAAAAAGCGTTTTGGATTAACTTCGGGGTCGAGAAGAATTCAGGCCGGGCGACCGTCGAACATTGAACTAAAGAAAGTTAGAGCAAAGCGGAAACACAACATCTCTCTCAACATTAATTGTATTCGACCCAATGCACTATCACATGGGCAAGGCCACTAAAATGCGTTTGTAAAAAAAGGTTTGGTTGTTAGTATAGTTTCACATTCATATTTACTTATTTTATCTGTTTATTAATATTTTCACTTTTACAATTAACATTACAAAATATGAATGCAAAACTTTGATTTAATTTTATTATTTGTATGAATAGGCTTCGCTAAGAACCAAACCAAGAACTTTCGCTTTCCGGACGTTTATTCTGACAACTATAGGTTACGTCGCCTACGTATCTCATCTAAAAGGACAGGGTAACACCGTAAGAGCCGGCAGCGGGGGCCCTGAGGGGAAAATTTATTTGATTTTTTCTTAATTCCCTATTCCCTACATTATTAGCTATGAAAATTTGGATTGCCTTTTTGGGCAATTACTACCATATTTTTACTGTGTATTTAATTATATCAGGTAATTTAAATAAATTGTGATTTGGGCCCATGAAGAAAACCTAGCTAAATAGTCAATATAGTACTGCCAAAAAACAATATAAACGGGAATGTTTTCGGCGTAAGTAAAAAAGAAAAATAATGTATATATATTTATTTTTTGTGGAATGAAAAGGTTATTATGTTTTAGTTTTTTCCGTAATGAAGGCGCCCCTCGGGGGTTTAAATGATGTATGTGCGTGCGGACATCAATTTTTTTGTTTAGTCAAAAATTCTTTATCTATGAAAAAGTTAAAAAAGTAAGTTTTTCAAATATTTGTCTTTTTGGGAAAGTATATAGTGGTTTCACTCACCCGGTTCAGCTGTCTAAATTTTGTAGTGCAGGGGTTTTTTCGTATTTTAAATTGTTTGTCGAAAACGTGATTGTGTTGATAAATTTTTTACTTTTTAAAATATTTTTCAGATTTTCTTGATATTGGGGATTTTATGTTGGCTAATTTATGCTGCGTGCCGGAAAACGTTTTGTGAAAATCGGTCTGCGGGTAGGTAGGTTAGGTGGTTCCTGAATTAGCCTTCTTTATGATTCAAATCGCTTCCCAAAATTATTTTAAAAATGTCCAGTCAGACGATTTTTCCCCAAAAGTCTGGGTTGGGTTTGATTTGAAATAAATGCATTATTTCCTTTTTTCAGTTTTTTTTTTGAATACATTTCTCATTTTTTTGTTTTTATGTCAAGAAAAGTAGTTTTTTTTTAGCTAGTTTATTTGTGGGGACCATTATAGATAGGGCCTAGTGTGTTTTCTAAAAAACTATGATCAAACCAAGAAAATCAAAACTGTTGCTTTTTTTGGTTTTTTTTGTTGTTGATGTGTTTAGGGAATTTATTTGTATGCAGGTGGAATAAAATTTTTCTTTTGTGATCTAAGAAAATTTATTCCCCGTTTACATGTAAAAAATTTGTAAGTTATTTCTTTTTCTGCTGTGGCACGTTGTTGGTTTTTGGGTGATTGTTTTTGGGTATTTATTTTAAAAGTGTTGTGGTTTTTTCAATCTTTTGGGGTATGTAGAATTTACTAGTGTTTTTTTTCAGATGGCGTTAGATGAGGGAGTTGAATTTTTTGATCAGGTAAATTTTCAAAATTTTTGGATACACACATAAATTCTGAAAAATTTTCTTGTTAAAGGGGGTTCCGAATAATTTTTAAAAAATTTGAAAAATTGGGAAATTTTTTTTTTATTTTATCGTTTCTAGTAGGTCCACTCACTAGAAACATTTACGGGGACAAATTTAGAAAATTGTCTGCATATTAAATAAATAACAAGAGGGAAGTGGATAAGGAAAAAAACCAGGGGAAATGGTGAATTTTGGTTATTAATTATTTACAATATAAAAAAATTCAAAACTAAATAAAAAAATAAAAATTAGCAGACTAAAATCATTTAGTTTTCCGCTTCGAGGTAAAAAAGCTTAATAACTTTTATAGCCCAACAACCTATCACATACATTTATTATTACATGTAGGTTTACGCTTCTTTTACACAAATCATAAAAATACAAACAAATCACAAAGAAATAAAAAATTTTAACCCCGTCAATAATGATCCCCCCCCAAAATTTTTTATCGAAATTTTCACTCTTGAAAGAAACTACTTTTTCCACCATTTTGTAACCCCTTTGTGTAGCTGTAGTTTTTGACATTTTGTTTCATATTTTTTTTAAATTCATTGCAAATTTTTGTATTATGACCTACCAATTAGCCCCCAAAAAGAAAAGGGGGTCGAATCAGACAATCTTTGGGAAAAACCCCCCCCAGTCGTATTGTGGCTTTGTACAAATTAATTATATAAAAAAAAACTGTAATTACACTGAAAATCAATCGTTTTTTTAAGGAAACACATATTTCTTGTTCCCTTTAACAATATTTCCTTAGTGATTCGTTGATTAAAACTGAATTTTATTTTATAGGTACACTGCACTTTTGCAATGCAATCTGGATACCGACACACAAAACCTTGACATACCCAATACCCAGACTCCCCAACCAACCAGATCATAATGCCACCCTGCAACTTCCTCTAGATAGAAGTGTTTTTCACTTTATTTTTATAACTTTAAAAAAAAATGTATTACTTTCAAAAAATCCCCTGAAAAACGGGTTGAGTGAATATATGTGGTACTTTTCAAACGTTTAAATTCAATTTTTTGTAAGTTTTTTTTAATAAAAACTGAAACAAATAAAATTAATTTTGTTCTATGTTTCCCCTCTTTTGAAATAAAAATTTGCGTTAACTTTGATTTGGGGTTCAAAAAACTATGCAAAAACATAACGACGAGGGGGAAAATTTTGGCTAGAAGTTATTTTAAAGAGGGTCTACTCATAATTGGGATCGGTAATAAAGTCATTTTATTTCTTTAAATTAAGTATCGTTTAAATAATGTGTCGAAATATTATCAAAAATTTGTAAAAAAATTTTAACCGAAAAGAATTATAATAATATGTTTTTTCTTGATATTGAGGGGGGGCAAAAAGAAAAAAAAGAAAATGGGGAAATGTTCTGAAACTTCTCCCACCCAAATTTAAAAAAATGTCAAGTATAGTTTATTCTTATGTCAAATCCCACACCAATGCTTACATATTTAAAAAACCTGGAGAGCGACTAGGTCAGTCCTTGGGCCCTTGCACAAATTTGCATTTAAATGTTTTGGGTATGTAAATACTAAAACAACACGCGCCCGTGAAAAAAGGAAATTGTTCCGTAATGCTAAGGGGGTTCCACTGGGGTCGCGTCTCTCTCTCTCTCTCATTTCCTCCCCTCTCTTGTGGAGGGAAGGGGCGGACGATATTTAAAAAAGAGTCTGCCCCTTGCACCTGCTAGTCTCATAGGAGAGTTTTAAATCGTATAAAGGCAAAAACGGGTTTACCCCCCAAAATTTGATGTTTTTTAGATGAAATTTCTATTTTTTATAAAATAATTAGGATAAAATTACGTTCGTTTTTTAAATGATATTACATTATATTAATATATTTTAACCAATTTCCGAGATATACCCTTTACTATCCCTTTTATTTTTTGATTTATTTAGGGGGACTTTTAATTAAGCTTAAAACCCCTAAAATCGGTGCCCAGCCATGAACCACTATTTTAATTATTCCCCTTTTCACTTGATCATAGATGCTTTTGTTAGTGTACTCTTTTAAAGGTGTTGAAGGAAAGTTCACTATATGGGGAGGGGGGTTGAATTGTGTGGTTTGTATTGACCCCAGCATGAAACTTTTCACATTTTTAACTGCACTGTATATCACTTACATGTTGAGAGGACACAGTCTTGAAATGAGCGAAAAACGGAAAGCCGCAACCCCCATATAGAATTAGTATCGAGAAGTTTCAGGGGCGTCTGGCTTTGATGCATTTGCCCAATTGGTTTTTTGCGAATACAAAGAGAGGAAAAAATTGAGAGACAAATGAATACATGGGAAACCCCCGGCTTTTTTCCATTCCCGTTTAGAAGAGGCTGCTCATTGGGGAAGATTCGGTTAGATCAAATTTAGTTTTTGGATGTGGCCTCGTAGTTTCATGAAAGATATTGAAAAAAACTTTGGAGTATACCGAAAGATCGCTGCGCTCCATATTGAAACCGACAAGGAGGACCGGAACTTTGGCCGTCGGCTTTGTCAAAAGATTTCTGTTTTTTTCGTAATGAAAAAAGTTCGAGAAGTGTCCAAAAATATTGCGGGCTTGAAGTTCGATTACCCTCCCAAACCGAAATACAAGCTGCTGGAAGACGAGCGAAGTGTTTACGTGAGGGGGGCAGGGGGAAAATAGCACAAGCAAACGCACCATTTAGATGGTCAAGTAAAAATTTTCCGTTGGTTGTTTTTACGAAACGGTTTTTTCAAAGTTTTGGAAGGTAATGTTCCGCAGCTTGTTTCATGGATCAACCCCGGAAATGATTCCTGTACCATTTTTTAACCCCGGTTATGGCGGGGTTATTAGTGGTGCTAGAGGTTTTTAAAGGTGAAATTTTAAACCCATTGAAAATCGGCTACGAGACTGGACAAATATACGAATTTGTTTTTATTAGGTATTTTTTATCACAACTGGGTTGTCCCCACAAGTTTGATGTTTTTAGATGAAATTTTTTTTTTTAATAAGTAATTAGGATAAAATTACGTTGATGTTTAAAAAAATTTTTACATTTTTTTTAATCATATTTTATACCAATTTCCGAGAATAGCATTTTCTTTCCCCTGCAATTTATTTAGATTTTTTGAGGGGTAATTTTTTTTTTAAGCTATACACGTAAAATCGAGTGACACCCCCATGACACCCCTTATTTTTAATTATCGCCCCTTTTCACTTTATCATAGTGCCTTAGTTAGTGCTCTTTAAAAGTGTGTTTTAAGGAAAATGCCAACATATCAGGGAGGGGTGATTAAACTTGTTGGTTGGGATTGACCCAAGCATGAATCTTTTTTACATTTGTAATTGCACTGGGATATCACTTACATGTTGCAAGGACACAGTCTTGAAAAGAGCAAAACGTCGGGGAAAACCCCCAACCACGCCCTAGAATTAGTACCCAGAAGTTTCGGATCTTTTTGGCTTTTTTTTTTTTTTTTGGGAAAAATTTTTTTTTTTGGGTTTTTTTTGGGTTTTGGGGCCAATTTAAAATTTGGTTTGGTTTGCAAAACCTGTTTTTTCGAAAAGAATTGAGAAAGGCCCAAAGATTTGGAGGCTTTTGGCATTTCCAACAGAAAAAAGGGGGAAAAAGGCGAAATGTTTTGGGGGTCGGTAAAAAGCCGCCCCCGGGGGGGTTGGGCCAAAAAAATTTTGGTTTTTTTTTTGCAAAGGGAAAAGTTCGAAGGAAGTTTCTAAAGTTTGCGCAGGCTTGAACGATTCCCGACCATTTTTTTTCCCGGAAGGCGGGTTAATTTTCGTGGTGGAGGGTTTGGAAAACCCAAAAACGCACAGGAGACTAAATTAAATTTGTTTTTTTTTGATATTTATCAAAACTGGGGTTTTCCCACATTTTTTTATTTTATAATTTTTAAAAAGTAAATTGTAATTTACGGTTCGGTTTTAAATGTTTAATTTTAAACCTATTTATTCCTTTGAAATCCTTTTCACCCAGAATTTTTTAAAATTGAATTTTTTATTTTAAGTATACACCAAACCCGGGTGACCCCCCATGTTATTTTAATTTCGTTTTTTTAAGATTTAGTTATTATTTTAAAGTGTTTTAAGAAATTTATAATCAAATTTTTTTTTATTACCCAGAATATCGCCCTTTTTAATTTCCTGGAAAATTTTAATTTAGAGGAAAAATTTAAAGGCAAAAACCCAAACCGAACCCACCCCAAAATTGACCCAAATTTAATTTGGCTTTTCATTGCAATCCGGGGTTTGGATCAAAGTGGGTTGAAAAAATGAAAAAATGGGAGGCATTAAACTTTTTGGGGTTGGTATTGGAAAAAACTTAATCTTTTTTTTGTATGGGCCATGTATTTCATAAGTTGAAAAGCTTTGAAATGAAAAACGTTCCCCCCCCCCGGGAAATTTGGGGGCCCGCCCAAAAAACGCGGTTGAATTAAGTTTTGGAAGTTTCAAAAAATGCGCGGCTTTGAATTCATTCCCCCCCAAAAAACGTGTGGGAAAACAATGATGAGGGGGCAGGGTTGGAAGAACAAAGAAAACATGAGATGGCAAAATTAAAATTTCCCGGGGTTTTTTGAGACGGTTTTATAAAAATTTTGGAAGGGAATTTTGGGAAATTTTTATGGTCATCCCGAAAATTCTGAAATTTTTTAAAAAGGGGGTTTTTGGGCTAATAAAAGAGTCCTGACCTATCCGGGAACTTCCAAGGAAAAAAATAAACATTGCGTCTTTGACTGTGTTGGGTTGGGGGAGGGGGGAATTAGAAAGGTAAAAACAGGGGGAAAATTTTTGGAAAGGCCCCTTTTAAAGTCCCGGATTTTTCTTTTTCAAAAACGAAAACCCCCCCTGGAGAAAACGAGAAATGACGTGGGAAAAGGGGCCCCGGGTGGGAAGGAAAGGCCAAAAAAGGGAAACCCCCCCAAGGGGTTTTCCCCCAAAAAAAATATGTTTGCGGGTGTGGAATGTTTTCAAAAATTGGAATATGTTGGGCCAAAAGGCTTTGCAAGGAAAATTTTTTCCTGGACGATTCCGGAAACCAAAAAACCACCCCTTAAGGCCGTTAAATTCTGGGCTAGAGGGAAAAAACCGAAATCTGCCCCAAATCCCCCCCAAAAAAAGATTTTAATTCCAACATAAAGGGATAAAAAATCCCTCTTTCTAATTTTGTTGGTTTTTTTGGATAGCCGACGGGTTTCAGGGGGGAGAAATTTTAAATGGTCTTTTGGAAAATTTTTTATTTTTGGAAAGAAATTTTGGGCCCCTTTAAATGGGAAAACCAAAATTGGGGGTTTTGGGTATTTTTTTTTTAGGAGAAAATTATTTTTTTCATACCACCCATCCTTAAAAAAAAACCCCCCCCCATTGAACTGTGGGGGTTAAAAAAGGTCCCCTTATCCAACCCTTGAGGCAATTTTTTTACAACCCAAGGTTTAGTTTTTTCCCCAACACAAATTTCTTTTTCTCAACGGTGTGAAATTTGCATTTTCTAAAAGCCCTATGTTTCCCAGAACGTTAAAACCGTAGGAAATTTTTTTTGTACCCAAATTCCAGTGACGAAAATCGGGAAGGGAATTAGATACCTTCAATGCAAGCCAAGCATTTTAAAAGTTGCCTGGAAGTTTAGCTTGGGTTTTAATTTAAAAAATGTTTAAACCCATTTTGTTCAAATAACCTCATTTTAAATAAAAATACAATGTGCCCCTTTTTGAAGTCCCCGTAAGCCCCCTTTTACCGTGATCTATTTTCCCAAAAATGGGACCTCAACGGGGTTTAAAAAAATTTTCTGTTCCTTAATTAAAACTTTGGCAAACAAAAATAGTCTGGAAACACTTCGTATTTTTGGGTTTTTTTTGTTTTTAAATGCATAAAAATTTTCTTTAAATTTTTCTAAAAAAGGACCAATTATTTCTTCCCCAACGTATTGGACACTGTGGGGAGGTTAAAAACCTTTAGCCCAAAACCAAAAAAGGGATGGTTTAAACTCTTTAAAGATTAATTTTTTGATTCCTCACGGGACACAAGGGTTACCCTTTAAAAAAAGGTGGGGGTGGGACGCCCCCCGCCCCCTGCCATAGATACCCCAGGGAAAGTGAAAAACTTGTTTCCATACCCTTTTTTATTTCAATTAAAAAACCTTCCACGAAACACGGGAAATAAAAACCAAAATTTTGTCCCCTTTTTATGTTATTTTCTCTTTAAAAAATTTATTTTTTAGGGGGGTTTAAAAGGAAAACAAAGTGAAACCAGGCCCCGTGTCGGTTTAAAAAACCAGCCTTCTTACAAACTAAGGAAAATCTTACAAAAAAATTTTTAAAAAAATCCCCCAAACCCCCAAATCCCCCCACCAATCAATTGCCAAAGAAAACCCCTCCAACCGCCCAAATTTTAAAAATGTTTTCCCCTTTTAAACTAAAATGTTCACGGGCCCGCTTACTTACTTCCCTATTTAGTTGGGAAAAAAAGCCAAAAAAAAAAAACTTCAAATAAACCCAAAAAAAAAATAAAAAGAAAACCCCCAAAAATCGGGGGCCCCAAGGGGGTGAACCCCCCAAGGCGTAAGACTAACCCTGCAGCCCCAACCCGCAGGGGTGGTTTCCCCCACCCTTGGACAATCCCTAGAAAGGGGGACGGATTAAATTGGGTGGCTTTTCCAAACCCCACCCCCCGTCGCTCAGAAGGTCCAAGGCAGAAAAAAAACCCCCTCTGCTTTGTTTTCTACTTTCGTATTTTGGGGCCAACATCAGTAGGACTAGCCTAGGCCGATTTAATTCAAATTATTAAAACTAATAAGCTAAAACTTTTTCTTTTTAGATTCTCAAATATAATTTTTAAAACCCACCCGCCCCCGATCCCCGATATCGGAGTAGAATACCTATGGGGACGCTTTGTAAACCCCAGGTATTCTAAAAAGAATATTACTTAAAATTACAAATGAAACTTGGAAGAGTTTTTCCCCAAAATGAAAGTAGTTAGTATTATGCCATGCCTGATTCGCTTTTGGATGGAAAGAAGCATATTGGGGGGACAGGCATCAAAAATACTAAAAAACCTTGTACCCCATATCGCAAAAAGGTTTCCGATGGAAAAAACGGAGCCCAAGAGAAAATGTGGATACCCTTGGCAAAGAGTGAACCACCAAAACCCCCACCTGGTGATCAGTCAAAAATAAGTGGAAAACTTGGAAAGGACTACAAAAAAATAGACAAAACAGATTAATTGTTTTGTATTTAAACAATGAAAAATGCTACATGTGAATTGGATGCTAATTAAAAAAAAATATAGGTATGCGAACTCAAAATTTGGGGTTTTCAAAAAATCAGGTTTTTTTTAATGCTCTACTTTTTAAGGAGAACTTGTAGTTATTTTGGGGGTTATTTTTTAGCAAGATTTTGCACCACTTTTTAATTTTTTCTGTAATTTTTAAAAAAATAACTTTTAAAGTAGACCCATATTTTAATTCATGTTGAATACAACGTTGAAAAAATATTCCCGATGCTGAAACGTTGCCCGCTATCTGTCTCGAAAGGGGGGGCCCTTTTCGAGCGGAGCTTTATCCCAGCTTTAGTTGCGGGTGATCATCTGCGACCCGGAATTATCCCCCTTGGAAAATTCCAATCATCCGGTCTGCAATGTTGTGGGGCACACAACATGCTCCATAAAGTGTGCAATTCCGTAGCTCCTCTAGTTAAAATGGTATGCTCCCCGGGAAACGCTGTTTAGTATTTCCCAAGCATGCTCGATCATGACCGAGGGAAATGAACACCCCGTTAAAGTACTTCTGGGGATGTGTAAATGCCATTGTCTTTTTAGGGTGTCAATATTTTTTTAGGCAGGAACGCACGCACCTGCGATCAACCTCCTGAAATATAATACAAGGATATTATAAACTGTGCATTAAAGTTTGGAGATGCAAAATAAATTTAAGAGTGCTAGACCTTTAAATGTCTTTTAAATTACGGGACTCTATTTGAGGTTTTGGTGCCAAACTTATGTTTTAAAAAAGGTTAAACAGGGTACCGTACTTTCCCCCACACGACGAGACCTAGTAAAAATCCTTTTGAGAAAGGGAAATAGGGTCTTAAAAAAAAGGGGTAGTGAGAAGGTCACACACACAGCGGGGGCCAGCACTAAAACAAATTCGTCTAATAAACCCTAGGCATCGCGTTACAAGTTAACATAATCATCGGGTAAAATCGGGGGCAAAACATGGGGTGGCATGCAGCGCCCGTGAACGAGCAATCGGCCGAACCCCCCACGGGGGCCCCCCGACGGTCCGCGAAGAGCAGACGCGAGTCGAGTGTCCGGCCAGGGCCACGGCCGGCGCGGCGGACTTTTTTAGGGGCCAGGGAGCCGGTTAGGGGCTTTTTCACGAGGCGGGTTTACACGTCGGCGACAGGGGGGGACTCCAGGGCAGTACCCCCAGGGAAAACCACATTAGTCGGGCGGGGCACACACAGTTCCCGACTAATGCACTAAATCCCGCTTTGTAAATACATTTTCGCAAACCTCTGAGACGAGTTTTCTCGCCGAAGTAATGAATAAAGACTGTATAGAAAATTTCCCCATGCATGAAAGCGGGAGGGGGTTTCAAAGGGGTTGTGGATCTGCACTTGGACACGGGCATGAATGACATGATGTCCTAAAATTTTTCGACCGATTACTCGAAAAAAATCCGTCATGTTAATATTTCCTGTAGTAGGGGTAACAATTTTGGAGCAACCAGAAACGCAGCAAGAGTCACGAAACAGGTCTTTCTAAAGGGTATGATGACCGCGCGAGTGAGATTTCTTTCCTTGTCGCAAAAAAACCTAGTCGGGATTAATCTTGGGGGGGGGAGGTTCTACAAAATAAGTAACTGTGTTTGCCCCGGGACAGCTATTCATCCCAACTTCCTGCACCCGTCCTTTGGAAAAAATGCGTAGTAGGGAGAGAGGTACGGGGGCATGTCTGTGGGTCGCTTAGAATAGAAGTTACGGAAATGCCCCTTTGAAGGGCCCCCGTAATTGCTGCGGGGGACAACGTCGAGGAAACCCCTATAACGGCTTGGTTGTGGTGTACACACACTCCCCAAAACCCTTTTAAATTACACTAATTTAAACAGCTATGTTTGTCTTGGTTTTCCCGCCGTTTCCCCCGGGTTTTAAGTGGGGATTGAGTTCTTTTGGGTTTGAAAATTTTGCGGGTTTTCGCGGTTGGTGACCGTCTCACCCCGGTGACTTTCTATCTGGTGGTTGGCTTACCTTGCCGTCAGAGGGGAAAACAGCGACTGCGATCGATAAGTAGCTGAGCGAACCGTCGGTCGGCCCTTTTTTCTGCCCTTTCCCGTCATGGTTTTGGCGATTTCTGGAGACGACTACGTTTTTACGATGTAGTTGTAATATCTGCCCTACTGGGTGATTATCGTTTTTTTCTCTGATTTCTTTTTTCTTGGTGAAACTTGGGCTAGTGCCTGGTACCTAGTGGTTTGTTTAAGATCCATCTTTGCCGTTGTTGTTTTTGCTATTTACAGGGGTTAGGGGATGGGACTGGGACCTTCAGGCCTCAAACAAAAGGGACGGGGCAGCACCAACGTGAAACGACGTGAAGGTATGCAGGACTTTTCCTTGGTCGCCTCTTGAACCTAGCCCAATTGTGGGGGGGGCGTTTTCATTCCCCCATCTTGTGGGCCAAAGGATCCCGCGGGGCCCTAGGCGTCAATTTTGCTTGAGCTGAAAAGATTAGGGCCCCCCCCGATTTTCAAACGCTTAAAATTCAACTTTTTTTTTGTAAGTTTTTATTAATAATGAACTGAAAACAAATAAATAATTTTTGTTCTATGATTCCTCTTTTGCAAAATAAAAAATATTTTTTGCGTTTCTTTATTTTTTCAAAGACTATTAAAAAACGACGAGGGGGAATTTTGGCTAGAAGATTAATTATGAGGGTTACCCCAAATTGGATGGTTAATAAAGTCAAATTTTTTTTTTATGTTTAATAAGTTAAATATTACCTTTTGTTAAAATTTAAAAAAAATTAAAAATAATATTTTTTTTAATAAAACGAAAAATATGGGGAAATTTCAAAATCCCATAAATTTTTAAAAAATTTTAAAAGAAATTTTTACTTATTAACCCCAACCCAATTTTCAATTTAAAAAACCTGGAACACTATATTTGGGCCTTCAAAAATTTTGCATTAAATGTTTTGGTATGAAAATCTAAAACCGGGTGGAAGAAATGTTCCTAAGCAAGGGGGTTACTGGGTGGTTTTTCCCTATTTTTCCTTTTGTAATCGGACGTAAAAAAACCCCACTTCATGTGCCAAAGGAGGCAAATCTTGGAAATGGGGCCCCAAATTTTAAATTTTTTGGAAACTTTTTTTAAAAGAATTAGAAAAACTTCGGAAAGTTTCAAAAACTTTTTTCCTTCAAATTTCTTTTTCCCCAATTTTTTGTTTTTAGAGGGAAAATTAAGTACAAATGGGAAACCATGAAACCCATTTTAAATTCCTTTTATTGAAAGAGGGTGCTCATTAAGTTGGTTAAAAATTTCAATTGGGGGGGGTTTTTGGGTGTGGTGTATTCCCAAATGAATTTTTTAACTTTTGAGATATACCCTTTTGAAAACATCCTTAAAAAGGCAAAATGAAAGGAACCCCCAAAAAAAGAGGGAAAAATTTGGCGTCGGCTTGTCACGAATTGTGTTTGCGTAATAAAGGGGGAAGTTGGAGAAAATGTCAGGAAACCGGTTTTTAATTCGTTTTTGAAGATCCATTGGGAAGAGGGAGCAAGGGTTTTTGGATGGGCCCCGGTTTTTTGAAAGTAGAAAAAAGCAAATCGAAAGAGTGGCCCCAATTAAAAGCGGGGGTGGTTTGGGCCGTCGGTTTTTCAAAAGATTCTTTTTTTTGAAGGAAGTTCGAAAGTGTTAAAAGTACCCTTTTGGAATTATTCCTCCCCCAAAAATAAAAGTGTAAGGCGGGAATTACGTGGGGGGGCGGGGGGAAAAGTGAAAAAAACCCCATTGAATGGTCAAGAAAATTTTTCCCGTTGGTTTTTTGAGAATTTTTATCAAATTTTTTGGGGGTTTTTCCCCACGTTTATGGTAAATTGGATGATTTCCGTCCTTTTTTAAAGTTAGGGGGGTTATTAGTTCGAGGTTAAAATAATTTTACCCTTTTAAAACCCTGGGGAATACAAATTACAAAGTTTTTTTTGGTTTATTTATCAAAATTTAAAAATTTGATTTTTTTGGGAAAAAAATTTGTATTTTAAGATAATTAAAAATTTTCGGTGAAAATTAAATTAAATTTTTAATTTTTTTCCTTTCCGGAATATGCTTATTATGCCTTTTATTTGTTTTGGGGGGGGTTTTTTATTTTAACTATACACCCGTAAAATGAGTGACCCACCCATGAACCACATTTTAATTTTCCGTTTTCACTTACATGTCCCAGAGGCTCTTTAAATGGGAAGGAAAAATGCCCCAAGGGGGGGGCTGATTAAATTTTTGGGGGTTTCCCGATGCTTTCCTTTTTTTTTTTTTTTTCGGAAAGTTTTTTTTTTGTTTTTTTTGGGTTTTTTTGGTTGGCCTTTTCCCCAAAATCGGTTGTTTGCAATAAAACTGATGGGAAAAGTTTGAGAGACAAATAAATACGGGAAGACCTCGGCATTTTACCATTCAGGTTTATAAAGAGGTTTCGAAATTGTTTAAAAGTTCGGTTAGATGCCGTGGGTTTTGCAACAGATCTGCTGTTTTTTCGTAATGAAGAATTTCGAGAAGTGTCCAAAGATTTGCGCAGGCTTTGAAGTTCGTTTCCCCCTCCCAAACCCAGAAAAAAATGGGAGAGACAGCGAAAGTGTTCGTGGGAGGGGCGGGTGGAAGAAGCACAAGCAAACGCCAGGTGGATGGCTCAAAGTAAATATTCTCGGTTGGTTTTTTGACAATGGATTTATCAAGATTTTTGGAAGGAAATGTTGCTGACGTTGCTTTGCATGGATCAATCCCTAAAAACAGTTTTCCTGTACCTTTTTTTTAACCCCGGGTTTTTATAGGCGGGTTAATTACGTGGGGGTAGAGGTTTAAAAACCCGGAAATTTTAAATATCCCTTTTGAAAATCGGCTACGAGACGAGACTAAAATGAATTTGTTTATTTATTAAGTTAATTTATCATAAAACGGGGGTTGTACCCAAAATTTGTGTTATTTAGATAAAATTTCGTATTTTTTAATAAGAAAATTAGTGAAAATATTACGTTCGATGTTTAAATGATATTACTTTTTTTAATAAATTTTTTTATTCCAATTACCGAGATATACCATTTACTATCCCATGCATTTTTATTAATTTTTTGAGGGTACTTTTTATTTTAAGCTATACACCGAAAACCGAGTGACACCCCCATGCCCACTTATTTTAATTATGCCCTTTTTAAATTGTCAAGTGCCTTAGTTATGACTCTTTAACGGGGGTTTTTAAAGGGAAATGTTCATACATCGGGGGGGGGGCGATTGAATTGGGGGTTTTGGTATTGCCCCAGAATAAAATTTTCACATTTGTAATTTGCATGGTATATCATTTTTACATGTTGCAGAGGACCAGTCTTAAAATGAGAAAAAACGTCAAATGCCCGCAACCCACGCCGCTAGAATTGTACTCGAGAAGTTTCAGGATGCGCTGGCTTCGATGCATTCCCCCAATCGGGTTTTTTTGCAAATAAAACTGATGAAAAAAGATTGACATACAAATGAAAACTAAAGACCTCGGCTTTTTACCATTACAGTTTATAAAGAGGTTTGCGTCATTGTAAAAGTTTGGTTAGTCAATTGAGTTTTGTGAGCGGCCATCGTAGTTTCATGAAAAGATATAAAAAAGCTTTGGGAGCTATACTCGAAAAGCATCGCTGAGATCCATATCCGAAGACCAACGGAGGACTCGGAACTTTTGGCCGTCGGTTTGCCAAAGATCTGCTGTTTTGTTCGTAATAAAGAATTTTCGGAAGTGTCTCAAAGATATTGGCAGGCTTTGAAGTTCGATTCCCCTGCAACCCGAAATACAAGCTGCGGAGAGACGACGAAGTGTTACGTGAGGGGGGGCAGGGGGGAAAGAAGCACAAGAAAACGCACGGGTGAGAGGGCAATGTAAATATTGTGCTTTGGTTGTTTGAAAATCGGTTTTATAAAAGATTCTGGAAAGGAAATTTGCCGACAGCTTGCTTTCATGGAAAATCCCGGGAACAGTATCCTGTACCAATTTTAACCCGGGTTATAGGGGGGGTTAAATTACGTGGTGCTAGAGGAAAAAACCGTAGTCCTGTACTATCGGGGTTTAACTTCCAAGGATAAAGATAATACATTGTCAGCTCTTTTGACTTGTGTTGGTTGGGGTAGCGACGGGTTAAAACTTAGAAAGGAAAATGAATCAGGAAAATTGTTTTTTAGTGTAAATCGCCCCTTTACAATGATCCCTTTGAATGATTGTTTTTCTTTTAAGGAGAAATTTAAATAGTCTGCAAAACCCCCACCGGGGAGAAAAACGATGAAACCGCACGTGCCAAAATGGGCTGCTTTCCAAGCAGGTGGGAACCCGCCTGAAAGGTCCGATACAATGAGGCATCTCCCCCAAGCGTCGGGCCCACAAAAAAGAACCCTAGTGCTTCAGCGGTGTGGAATAGCATATGCTTCAAATTTGGCCCACCATTTGGCCAACAGAGACGTTAAAGCGGGAAAGGGAAAATTTTTTAGGTACCTGGATGCGAGCTGACGCAGACGCGATCAGGGACACGGACCGTAACATGGACACAGATTCAAAATTTGCATAGGCCTATGACTTAAAATTTAAATGTGGCCATGGCCGCAATTTTTACCCTCAAAATCCCCGACCTAAGATAATGATTTAAGTTCAAAAATTTAAAAAAGGGTTTCATAAAAAACTCCATAAAAAAAATTACTAATTTTGTTGTCGTTTTGTGTATAGTTCTCTGTACGCGCGCTTCACGGGCGATGAATCTTGAATTTTCTACTTTCCGTCATTATGGGGATAAAATTTTTGTAGTACGCTGCAAATTGAACACGTTTCGGCAACAAATTATCAACTGGGCCAAAGCACCGGAAAATTTTGGGATTTTGGGTTTTTTTGATTGGTTTTTTGTGTCAGTAAAATTTTTCTTATTTCTATGGATTCCACCCTTATTCTCCCCCCCCTAACCCAACCCCCTCCCAAATTGACCACTGTGTAGGGAGATAAAAAAAGGTCCCTTTCTCCAAAAATTTAGTTGATTGTGTATCGAATCTTTTTTGGTAGCAGATTTCCACATTTTTTGATTTTGTTTCTTCACGGGACACAAGTTGTTTACCTCGAAACGGTCGCAAAGAATTAGTTCATTTTCTCAAAGCCATATCGTAATTTTTCAGAAAATCGTGTAGCCGTACCGGCATTCTGTCTTTGATACCAAAATTAAAACCCGTTTGACTGAAAAATCGGGAAGGGATTAGTATACTCTTTTAATGTCAAGACAAGTTTAATTCTATGTTGCTCTGTAATGAGTTTGATTTTTTCTTGGGTTTAATTGAAAAAAAATGTTTAAGACCCCGCGAGTTTCCTTGCTTCACAGATAACCCAGTCATTTCTGGAGCCTAAGGAAAAAATCGACAGTGTGCACCGGTTGAAAGTCAAAACCCCCTAAGTCCGCCTTTTACCTTTAGTGATCTATTATTTTCTCCCAAAATGGCACCCCCAACGGGCATTTAAAAAATATTTCTGCTTCCTTAATTAAACATCTATGGGTTTAAATCTGGAAAATAGTCTGTGAAACTTACTTCGCCTATTTAAAGGGTTTTTTGTTAAATGCATAAAAAAATAAATACTTTTTTATTTAAACCTTTTAAAATAAAAAAAATGAGAGGGGCCCGATAAATTTCGTGTTTTGCGCAATGTGATTGGGACACCCCCGTGCGGCGTAGACCTCTCAACGCCCCTTTTCAGCACCCCCAAAACAAAAAAGGGATAAAGACGTTTAAAATCTTACTAATAGATTATAGTTTACCGCAAAACTCCATCACGAAAGGACACGAGATAAAAAATAAAACCCTTAAAAAAAAAGGTAAGGGCGTCGCGAGCCCCCCACGCCCTCTGCACATAGCATGACCCGCAAAGGGAAAATGGAAAACTTGTTTCCTATACCTATTAGATTTTAATTACCGCAAAACTCTTCCACGAAAGTGCACGGGAAATAAAAACCCTACCTCTTTCTCCTTATATGTTATTGCTACGTTTAAAAAATTATTGTTTTGTAGGGGACGGCTTGCCCAAAAAGAGAGAGCAATAGACATGAGAACTGCAGGCCCCCCGATGTACGAGTGTTAAGAAAACCTTTGGGCCCACTTACAAACTACCAGTCTAACAAAGCTTACAAAAAATTTTAAAAACCCTCATCCACCAACCCCCACAATCCCGCCGAACCAATCACATCTGCCAAAAGAAAACTTCCTCTCACACACCGCCAATTTTTAAAACTGAATCCAACCTTTTCAACAATAAAATGCATTCAGTCCGTACTTTTCCCCATATCTCCAGTCTCACACACATCATCAGCCAACAAACAAACAAAAAAAATTCAAGATCAAAATTTGACAAAAAACAAAAATTAAAAGGGTCAAAAACCCAAAAACAAACGGGACGAACGGGATGAACCAGCCGAGACGACTTTCGACTAAATGCGCCCCACAACCCGTTCTTGAGGGGCCTGGTTTCCCCGTCACCTTGGACAATCCGCTAGAAGGGCACGTTTATTTTGCGGTGAGCTATCTCAGCACAAACCACACCCCCCCGTCGCTCAGAAAGGTCCAACAGAAAAAACCCTCTGCTTTGTTTAAAATACTTTCGTATGGGGCCACACAGTAGGACTAGCCTAGGCCGATTTAATTCAAATTTTAACTAATAAGCTAAATTTTTCTTTGAGATTCTTTTAAATATAATTTTTACCCACGCCGATCGATATCGGAGTAGAATACCCAGGGGGCGCTTTGTACCCCAGGTTTTTTAAAGAATATACTTAATTACAAAGAACTTGGGAAAAGTAGAAATGAATGTAGTAGTATATGCTATGCCCCGATGGGTTTTGGATGGAAAGAAGCATATTGGGGGGACAGGCATCAAAAATACTAAAAAACCTTGTACCCCATATCGCAAAAAGGTTTCCGATGGAAAAAACGGAGCCCAAGAGAAAATGTGGATACCCTTGGCAAAGAGTGAACCACCAAAACCCCCACCTGGTGATCAGTCAAAAATAAGTGGAAAACTTGGAAAGGACTACAAAAAAATAGACAAAACAGATTAATTGTTTTGTATTTAAACAATGAAAAATGCTACATGTGAATTGGATGCTAATTAAAAAAAAATATAGGTATGCGAACTCAAAATTTGGGGTTTTCAAAAAATCAGGTTTTTTTTAATGCTCTACTTTTTAAGGAGAACTTGTAGTTATTTTGGGGGTTATTTTTTAGCAAGATTTTGCACCACTTTTTAATTTTTTCTGTAATTTTTAAAAAAATAACTTTTAAAGTAGACCCATATTTTAATTCATGTTGAATACAACGTTGAAAAAATATTCCCGATGCTGAAACGTTGCCCGCTATCTGTCTCGAAAGGGGGGGCCCTTTTCGAGCGGAGCTTTATCCCAGCTTTAGTTGCGGGTGATCATCTGCGACCCGGAATTATCCCCCTTGGAAAATTCCAATCATCCGGTCTGCAATGTTGTGGGGCACACAACATGCTCCATAAAGTGTGCAATTCCGTAGCTCCTCTAGTTAAAATGGTATGCTCCCCGGGAAACGCTGTTTAGTATTTCCCAAGCATGCTCGATCATGACCGAGGGAAATGAACACCCCGTTAAAGTACTTCTGGGGATGTGTAAATGCCATTGTCTTTTTAGGGTGTCAATATTTTTTTAGGCAGGAACGCACGCACCTGCGATCAACCTCCTGAAATATAATACAAGGATATTATAAACTGTGCATTAAAGTTTGGAGATGCAAAATAAATTTAAGAGTGCTAGACCTTTAAATGTCTTTTAAATTACGGGACTCTATTTGAGGTTTTGGTGCCAAACTTATGTTTTAAAAAAGGTTAAACAGGGTACCGTACTTTCCCCCACACGACGAGACCTAGTAAAAATCCTTTTGAGAAAGGGAAATAGGGTCTTAAAAAAAAGGGGTAGTGAGAAGGTCACACACACAGCGGGGGCCAGCACTAAAACAAATTCGTCTAATAAACCCTAGGCATCGCGTTACAAGTTAACATAATCATCGGGTAAAATCGGGGGCAAAACATGGGGTGGCATGCAGCGCCCGTGAACGAGCAATCGGCCGAACCCCCCACGGGGGCCCCCCGACGGTCCGCGAAGAGCAGACGCGAGTCGAGTGTCCGGCCAGGGCCACGGCCGGCGCGGCGGACTTTTTTAGGGGCCAGGGAGCCGGTTAGGGGCTTTTTCACGAGGCGGGTTTACACGTCGGCGACAGGGGGGGACTCCAGGGCAGTACCCCCAGGGAAAACCACATTAGTCGGGCGGGGCACACACAGTTCCCGACTAATGCACTAAATCCCGCTTTGTAAATACATTTTCGCAAACCTCTGAGACGAGTTTTCTCGCCGAAGTAATGAATAAAGACTGTATAGAAAATTTCCCCATGCATGAAAGCGGGAGGGGGTTTCAAAGGGGTTGTGGATCTGCACTTGGACACGGGCATGAATGACATGATGTCCTAAAATTTTTCGACCGATTACTCGAAAAAAATCCGTCATGTTAATATTTCCTGTAGTAGGGGTAACAATTTTGGAGCAACCAGAAACGCAGCAAGAGTCACGAAACAGGTCTTTCTAAAGGGTATGATGACCGCGCGAGTGAGATTTCTTTCCTTGTCGCAAAAAAACCTAGTCGGGATTAATCTTGGGGGGGGGAGGTTCTACAAAATAAGTAACTGTGTTTGCCCCGGGACAGCTATTCATCCCAACTTCCTGCACCCGTCCTTTGGAAAAAATGCGTAGTAGGGAGAGAGGTACGGGGGCATGTCTGTGGGTCGCTTAGAATAGAAGTTACGGAAATGCCCCTTTGAAGGGCCCCCGTAATTGCTGCGGGGGACAACGTCGAGGAAACCCCTATAACGGCTTGGTTGTGGTGTACACACACTCCCCAAAACCCTTTTAAATTACACTAATTTAAACAGCTATGTTTGTCTTGGTTTTCCCGCCGTTTCCCCCGGGTTTTAAGTGGGGATTGAGTTCTTTTGGGTTTGAAAATTTTGCGGGTTTTCGCGGTTGGTGACCGTCTCACCCCGGTGACTTTCTATCTGGTGGTTGGCTTACCTTGCCGTCAGAGGGGAAAACAGCGACTGCGATCGATAAGTAGCTGAGCGAACCGTCGGTCGGCCCTTTTTTCTGCCCTTTCCCGTCATGGTTTTGGCGATTTCTGGAGACGACTACGTTTTTACGATGTAGTTGTAATATCTGCCCTACTGGGTGATTATCGTTTTTTTCTCTGATTTCTTTTTTCTTGGTGAAACTTGGGCTAGTGCCTGGTACCTAGTGGTTTGTTTAAGATCCATCTTTGCCGTTGTTGTTTTTGCTATTTACAGGGGTTAGGGGATGGGACTGGGACCTTCAGGCCTCAAACAAAAGGGACGGGGCAGCACCAACGTGAAACGACGTGAAGGCTATGCAGGACTTTTCCTTGGTCGCCTCTTGAACCCTAGGCCCTAATGTGTGGAAGGGGGCGTTGTCATTCCGCCATCTTGTGGACCAAAGGATCCCAGCGGGGCCCTAGGCGTCAACTTTTGCTTGGAGCTGAAGATTAGGCCTAGGCCTACTCAGGTTTTCAATACATAATCTACTTCTTCCCGTGTTATGCTGTGATTTGTTCTTCAGACATTGACCATTTAGGCTCCTGATTAGAATATTGAAATTACCCAACCTCTAGAGGCATGGTCAACCTCAACACCTTCATTAAGGTTGGATGAACACGTTTGTTCCGATAAATGTCAGGCTAGCTAATTTGACAGCAGTCTTTTTGTAATTAAATGTTGGTGGCTATAAGTGCCATGTGTACATGCCCCTAGCCATCCTTGTCAAGGACAAGGCCTAGTTATTTTCAGGCTATAGGCCTAGTGTTTTCAAAGTGTCATCTAGCCCATATGGCAGATATTTATTATAGTAAGGTGTTCATTGCCAGGAATGTAAGGTGATAGATATTTGTTCTAATGTGAACACTGGTATGTAGCAAGGAGGTTATCAAGTAACGTTAGATATTAATTCAGTTTAATACGAGGGTCTACCTCAACGCTATTTTGTGTAAATCTCACTGATGCTATATTTCTTTCCGTGGCGGAACTAACTTGTGTGTTCAAGGTGAACCTATTGTGCCGAGGTGGCATATAAGAACATTTTTGTAGGTGTTCTATTCTAAAGTAATGTTAGGTATTAATTCAGTTTAATACGAGGGTCTACCTCAACCTTTCTTTTGGAATGAGCCTACTATGTTAATATTTGTGCTGATGTGTGAACTATTTTATCTTGCTCATGAACACCGGTATCATTGTAATCAGGCTATTGCTGATTCACTAACTGCCAAGTGGTGATTTGGTAACCTTCAACCTTTGTAACTTATAAGCATAACCTGTAACTTGTGACCTGACTTTAAGTATAGTCTAAGCTTTTCTTTGTCTGATATTTTATAGATTTCCCTTGTGCTCTTGTATGTAATCCATGTGGCCAACCACGCTACTCGGCCGGGATTCGTACTGCTGTATTTTTCTATCCTACTTGGAATTGTTACATTATACTTTTGTTCTTTTATATCCTTGTTCTATCTTTAAATAAACCAAGGTCATATTTTCTCTATACTTTCTTTTTCATTCGAGCTTTGTCCGACTCCTTCGTTCTTCCTGTTGGCTTGCTTGTGTTATACATTTTCAGCGAAGAACGTGGCGCCCAATTTTTCCGTCTGGTCACACTGTTATTTAGTTATTAAGTTGTGCGAACCACTACGAGACTCGAAGCCGCCCACGCCCCTTCTCCAACTGAGCTGAGTGGCACGTCACATTTCTTGGCGCCCAACGTGGGCCTTGCTTCGAGAATCTTTTTGTGCGGTTTTGAGTTTGTCAATTGATCTCTTGGCAGTTTTGAATCTTTCGATATTTGTATTTGTGTTTTTGTTATTTTGTGATAGTACTTGTTAATCTTTAGACGTTAGATCTAGCATCATGGCTACCTATGCTCTGGAATTAGCAGACCTTGCGAGGAGGATTACTACGCTTGCTACGGTGATTGCGGACTATGAGGCAACAGCGATCATCATCGGAGAATTGAATTTTTATTCTCTACTATCGAACGTAGACTTGCTTTGGTCCCTGCGGAAGAAAACTTATCGCGAGCGGTTAGAAGCCATTTCTGCTGACATGCTTGTGTTAAGGCAAACGTTTTGAGGTGATAGAATCGGCAGTTGGTCTCCACCCTCCGGTAGTCGAAGGCAATAGGGAAGTGCGAGAACAAGGGCAAGCGAAGCATGTTCCAGTCGCAAAGTGGGGAATTCATTTCCGTGGTAACGAAGCGGACATGAGCTTGGGGGCTTTTCTCGAACGCATCGAAGAGTTATGTATCGCTAGGAATGTGTCGAAAGCAAACCTTTGGGCAGAGGCTGTCGATCTTTTTGAAGGAACCGCATTGATATGGTTTAGATCATTCGCAGGCGGATCCATACTGGGATGAATTGGTAATTCAGTTACGAGCGCGATTCCAACTGATGACTATGATGAGAACCTACTTTCAGAAATTAGGGATAGAAGACAGGGTGAGTGTGAACCCATCGGCATTTTTGTGGCCGCAGTGAATAATCTCTTTGGACGATTGTCGTATGATGTTCCTGAAGACGAACAACTTGACGTCATTAAACGGAATTTACACCCCTATGTGCTAGACAAACTCTGTTTTCAGCGTATTACCAGTTTGGAAGAGCTGATTAGCCTTGGGCGCAAGGTCGAAGAAACTTTGGCTTTGGCAAAAAAGTTTAAGCCACCACCCTTAGCGAAAAACTCTCTCGAACCTGATCTTGCCTTTCAGACTAATGCTAAGTATAGAGCACGATTAGAAATTGTTGTGGCAACCAGGAGGCATCATCATCTCAGTCGGTTTGTTGGAACTGTGGTGAACCAGGTCATCGATTTGCTACTTGCCAGAAGCCTAGAGGTAATAAAGTGTTTTGCTACCGCTGTGGTTGCGTAGGGACTACAGCAGGGAGATGTTCTAACCCTAACTGTAAGCCGAAAAACTCCAAAGGGCCACGCTCATAAGTAGCGAAGCGTGTTTAAGCCCGTCATCGTATGCTACTCCGAGACTACCTTATCGCCACCGTACCGAGTATCTTCCTCGCCAGATAGTGTCCCGCAGCCCCATTGACGGTAGAATGTTTTTGACGGTACACATTATGGACCGCCCTATGAAAGGTTTGTTGGATTCTGGTGCTTCTCGAACCGTGCTGGAGAACGAGGATGAAGCTGGTACAGAGTTTAGGTTATGCTTTACAGCCCTGTGATGTTAATGTGTTCATGGCGAACGGTGCTTCTTGCAGTGTGTTAGGAATTGTCGACCTACCTTTGACTTTGTTGGATCGTAGTATTGTGTTACCTGTGATTGTAGTCCCAGCTGTGAAGAATAGCCTCGTTTTAGGTATTGACTTCTGGTCGCAGATGAAACTTGTACCCGACGCTTGTGAAGGAACGTGGTCTTTTTCTGATGCAGCGGAGTTGACTATCGAATCACTCAAGGTATTGAGGCAGAGGGATAATTTAACTTCAGAACAGGAAGATCGTCTTAATTGTCTTTTAGGAAAGTATTGTAAAGCAGAACCTTTTGGCACAGCTACTTCCCTCATTGAACATCGCATTGATACAGGACAGGCTTTGCCCATCAAGCAGCGATACTATCCCGTCTCTCCGGTTGTCTTGAAGGAAATTCATTCAGAACTTGAAATATGCTTCGAGACGATGTTGTCGAACCTTCAAGCAGCCCATGGAGCTCGCCTATTCTCCTGGTTAAGAAACCGTCTGGCAGTTATCGTTTCGTGGTTGACTTCCGGAAAGTGAACGAAGTCAGCAAGAAAGATGCCTATCCTCTTCCTTTTGTATCAACGATTTTAGACAGGCTTCGCGAATGCCGTTACCTGTCCTCTCTTGATATCAAAAACGCGTTTTGGCAGATTCCAATGGAGAAGGGTAGCAGAGAGAAGACTGCATTCACGGTGCCGGGTCGGGGTTTATTTCAATTTAAGAGGATGCCTTTCGGTTTGCATAATAGTGCAGCTACTTGGCAACGGTTGATTGATCGAGTCCTTGGACCTGAGCTGGAACCGTATGTTTTTGTTTATTTGGATGATATCATTGTGGCAACTCCAACTTTCCAGAAACATTGGAAATATTAGAAGAGATCTTCCGCCGTTGCGTAAAGCTTCACTCCAATTAAACTTGGAAAAATGTCAGTTTGTTCGCTCGGAGTTGAAATATTTAGGATATGTCATAGACAATAGTGGACTCCATGTCGACCCGGATAAAGTCACAGCCATCATCAACTTCCCACGTCCTACCAAGGTTAAAGAAGTCCGTCAGTTCCTGGGTATGTCTTCATGGTACAGGCGTTTCATACAAGATTTTGCGACTAAGGTAGCACCGCTGAATAATTTGCTGAAGAAGAACGCGAGGTGGTCATGGACCGAAGAGGCAGAACGGTCTTTCTGCTTATTGAAACAGTGTCTTGTTAATGCCCCTGTTTTGTCTTGTCCAAACTTTGAGAAACCTTTTGTTATTCAAGCAGATGCGTCGGATCTCGGGATTGGTTGTGTTCTTTCTCAGGAGTTTGACGATGGTGAGCATGTCATCGCTTATGGTAGCAGGGCCTTATCCAAGTCTGAGCAAAAATTCTCGGTTACCGAAAAGGAGTGTTTGGCTGTGTTGTGGGCTGTGGAAAAGATACCGTCCCTACATAGAAGGTTCACATTTCACCGTGATCACTGATCACCACTTGCTTTGGCTCAACAATCTCAAGGATCCGGCTGGACGTCTCGCCAGATGGGCGGTACGCCTGCAACAATATGATTTTGAGGTTTTACATAGGAAAGGTTCATCCCACGTAGTTCCGGACGCTTTGTCCCGAGCTATCGGCAATCTCGATTTGTTAGAAGTTGTGGCCCCTATCCAAGACCCTTGGTACCTTGAGATGTGTGATCGTGTAAGGAACGATCCACAGGCCTACTCGAATTGGAGGTTGGAGGGACTTAATCTGTTCAAACATTGTGCTGACCATCGTAAGCTGCCTGGCGACGAAGACAATTGGAAACTTGTTCTTCCTTCTAATCTCAGACAGGAAGGGATCGGAGAATCTCATGATGAACTGTTGCTGGACACAGAGGAATGTACAAGACTTTGGCTAGAGTGGCGCTGCGGTATTACTGGCCCAAAATGAAAAGAGATGTGTGTCGTTACGTCAGTGAATGTCAGGTGTGTGCTCAGCATAAGGTAGAACAACGACGCCCAGCAGGCTTACTGGCACCACGTACTTTTCCCCTTCATCCTGGTGAAGTCCTTACGTTGGATTTGATAGGCCCTCTGCCGCCCTCTGTGAAGCAGAATCGGTTTATTCTAGTTGTGCAGGATTGCCACACTAATGGACTTATCTTTTCCCTTTGAAAGTAGCTACTTCGGAAGCAGTTCTTCAACCCCTGTTGAACTCTGTGTTTTTGGAGATAGGTGCTCCTCGACTGTTGATCGTGGACAATGCCGTCAACTTGTCAGCAAAGACTTCCGGGAAGCGATGGAGGCTTATGGAGTTGATTTGCAATTCACTCCGTTTACCACCCTCAGGCCAACCCTGTAGAAAGAATGAATAAGGAAGTAGGAAATTGCTAGCTATATTTGTGGGTGACAACCACGAAAATGGGATACTCTCTTGCCACAGATCCAGTATGTGCTGCGAACTTGTAAACATGAGTCCACCCGGTATTCTCCAGCTTATTTACAGTTGGGCAGAGAACTTGGATTGTCTGGCAAGCGGAACCGTACCCACAGGAATGAGGCGGTGATGAGATCGAGCGTGGACCCGAAGAGCATTGGGCAGGTTTAGTAATGTTCGTGAACGAGTACAGATCTATGTCCATGAGGCTCAGCAACGACAAGAGCGCAACTATAATCTGCGTCATCGCCTGTGCAGTTCAGAGAGGGAGAAAGGTGTGGAGGCGTAACTTTGTACTTTCTGACGCAAGCAAGTATTTCACTGCTAAGTTGGCCAAAAAGTACTTGGTCCTTTTGTCATTTCGCGCAAGGTATCCCCCGTTTTGATGGAACTTGAGCATCCTGATGGTAGAAACAGCAGGACGCTGGCAGTTGTTGATTTGAAAAAGTTTGTCGAACGTTAATTTTCTTTCTTCGTCCAGTTGTGTTTTTCTTTGGAATCGGAGGGGATGTATAACGGCTTGGTTGTGTGTGTAGCAGCACACTCCACCATACCATTAGAACATTACACTAATTTAAACACTGCTATGTTTGTCTTGGTTCCCCGCCGTTCCCCGAGTTGTAAGTGGGCATTGACGTTCATTTTGGTTTGAATTCTCGCGCGTGTTTTCTGCGGTTGGTGACACTGTCTCTACCCTGGTGACTTTCTATCTGTGTGGTTGGCTTACCTTGCCGCAGAGGAAGACAGCTGACTGCGACTCGATAAGTAGCTGAGCGAATCTCGTCGGTCGGCACTTTTGTCTGCATTCCTGTCATGGTTTGGCGATTTCTGCGAGACGACTACGTTTTACTACTGATGTAGTTGTAATATCTTCCCATACTGTTGGTGAGTTATCGTTTGTTTCTCTGATTTCTTTTTCTTGGTGAAACTTGGTCTAGTGCCTTGGCTAGCCTAGTGGTTTGTTTAAGATCCAATCTTAGCACGTTGTTGTTTTTGCATATTAACAGGGATTAGGCATGGGACTGGGACCTTCAGGCCTCAATCAATAGGCACGGGACAGCACCAACGTGAAACGACGTGAAGGCTATGCAGGACTTTTCCTTGGTCGCCTCTTGAACCCTAGGCCCTAATGTGTGGAAGGGGGCGTTGTCATTCCGCCATCTAGTGGACCAAAGGATCCCAGCGGGGCCCTAGGCGTCAACTTTTGCTTGGAGCTGAAGATTAGGCCTAGGCCTACTCAGGTTTTCAATACATAATCTACTTCTTCCCGTGTTATACTGTGATTTGTTCTTCAGACCATTGACCATTTAGGCTCCTGATTAGAATATTGAAATTACCCAACCTCTAGAGGCATGGTCAACTCTTAACACCTTCATTAAGGTTGGATGAACACGTTTGTTCCGATAAATGTCAGGCTAGCTAATTTGACAGCAGTCTTTTTGTAATTAAATGTTGGTGGCTATAAGTGCCATGTGTACATGCCCCTAGCCATCCTTGTCAAGGACAAGGCCTAGTTATTTTCAGGCTATAGGCCTAGTGTTTTCAAAGTGTCATCTAGCCCATATGGCAGATATTTTATAGTAAGGTGTTCATTGCCAGGAATGTAAGGTGATAGATATTTGTTCTAATGTGAAAACACTGGTATGTAGCAAGGAGGTTATCAAGTAACGTTAGATATTAATTCAGTTTAATACGAGGGTCTACCTCAACGCTATTTGTGTAAATCTCACTGATGCTATATTTCTTTCCGTGGCGGAACTACTTGTGTGTTCAAGGTGAACCTATTGTACCGAGGTGGCATATAAGAACCATTTTGTAGGTGTTCTATTCTAAAGTAATGTTAGGTATTAATTCAGTTTAATACGAGGGTCTACCTCAACCTTTCTTTTGGAATGAGCCTACTATGTTAATATTTGTGCTGATGTGTGAACTATTTTATCTTGCTCATGAACACCGGTATCATTGTAATCAGGCTATTGCTGATTCACTAACTGCCAAGTTGTGATTTGGTAACCTTCAACCTTTGTAACTTATAAGCATAACCTGTAACTTGTGACCTGACTTTAAGTATAGTCTAAGCTTTTCTTTGTCTGATATTTTATAGATTTCCCTTGTGCTCTTGTATGTAATCCCATGTGGCCAACCACGCTACTCGGCCGGGATTCGTACTGCTGTATTTTTCTATCCTACTTGGGAATTGTTACATTATACTTTTGTTTCTTTATATCCTTGTTCTATCTTTAAAATAAACCAAGGTCATATTTTCTCTATACTTTCTTTTTCATTCGAGGTTTGTCCGACTCCTTCGTTCTTCCTGTTGGCTTGCTTGTGTTATACATTTTCAGCGAAGAACGTGGCGCCCAATTTTTCCGTCTGGTCACACTGTTATTTAGTTATTAAGTTGTGCGAACCACTACGAGACTCGAAGCCGCCCACGCCCCTTCTCCAACTGAGCTGAGTGGCACGTCACAACCCCGATCTGCTCACGGAAATAGAAATAATCGAGCAGATCCGAGGTCACGATTTGTTATCTAGGGAGCAACAGGACCAATTGATAGAACTACTCATTCGCTATCGCGAGTGTTTTTTGACGCGACCGGGCGTAATCATTGTGTTTTGAACATAAAATCAACGTAAAATCCGAAAGTCATTTTTTTGAAAAGACGTATCCGGTTCCGTACGCATATCGGGCGGCTGTAGAGGAACAGCTAGCTAAAATGATGTCTTGGGGCGTCATAGAGAGGGCGAGTAGCCCATATGTCAAACCCTTTGGTGGTCGCTGTCAAAGAGGACAAGACGTTTAGGCTCTGCCTCATGCGCGACAGTGCAACGCGAACTTGATCCCAGACCGCGAGTGTCCGCATGTTCCTGAGGAGATTCTCAAACAGTTTGGTCACGTCAAATACCTGTCCTCGTTGGACATGACCTCGTCCTATTGGCAGGTCCCGTTGACCCCTGACAGCCGTCAGTATACAGCTTTCAAGTATAACCAACGGACCTTCCAATTCACTGTCTTACCGTTTGGGCTAATTTCTCGGTGGGAGTGTTAACGCGAGCGATGGACAAGGTATTGGGGGAAGAAGTGAGAGACTTCACGAAACCGTATGTCGACGACCTGGTGGTCTCGTCGCCAACCTATCCCGACCATTTGTTACACTTAGAGAAAATCTTCATTCGTTGCCGCGTGACAGGGGGAAAATTAAATTTCTGGAAGTACCTTTTCGGTAGGGACCGAGTTCCCTTTGTCGGGCACGTCCTATCGCCGGAAGGAGTATCACCTGACCCTAGAAAGTTGGCTACTATTCAAGATTGGCCAATACCCCAAAATGGCCGCCAACTCAAGGCCTTCCTGGGTCTATGTAATTATTATAGAAGGTTTAACTCCAGCTACAGCGATGCTGTAGTGCGACTTCAGGCAGTACTGAAGAAAGGTGTCCGATGGAAGTGGACTGAACAACTGAACGAGGACTTCAAGGGGGTGAAACAGTTGTTTGTAGACACCGTGTGGTTGGCGTACCCGCGCTACGACCAACCCTTCTATATTCAGTGTGACGCTAGCGACCATGGGGTAGGCGGTCAGTTATACCAAACGTGATGAGAACGCAGTTGTGATGGGTAATATCTACGACTTCGAGATTGCTCCGCGGAGCCGAACTAAATTATTATACCTCGGAAAAAGAATTACTCAGCATTGTACATGCCTTGAGTAAGTTCCGCATTTTCGTTTACGGGTCACGTGACCCGACGGTGATAACGGACCATAAGGCCTTATCCTTCAAGCTGCAATGCCGGATGTTAACCAATCGCCTGAGGGTTTGGGATCCTGAATACAAGTTGTTTTTAAAAAATTAATTGCGCAGTCAAGGACAATACCTTTTGCAGATTTTCTTAGTCGCTCTCAAGGTGATGTCGGAGAGATCGTAGAAGGGTAGCAAAAATAGACCTAGTTGTATATCCCCCCCGGAAGAAAAAATGAAAGGAAAAATCTTCTTATCGAAAGCCGACAAAAACCTTCGGGAAGATGCCAAGAGCGGCGGCTGCACGGAACCCTCATGCGCGTCAATATCAATTGTACAGTCGTACTATATCTAAACAGCAGGGTTGGATCGCGAACGTCCCTGGAAGGTAAAGCGTCGGCTAGTCTCACGGGGGAAGTGAATGGGCGATACCCCGGGAACTAGGTCATTTGGTGCAGCTAAATGCTAGCCGCATAAAAGAAATTTTATTGGAAAAATATGTCCCCATGGGTGCGGAAGCTACTAGCAACGTGGTGATTTTTGTCAAAAATCAAAGCACGCGATTTGCGGCCCCCAGGGGATGTACCAACCAAAAATACTGAAACTTTTCCAATTTTTAGGCCTCTTTAAATAATTATTCAATAAAAAATTTAAAAGAAAAACATTTATTAAATTTAAATTTCCCACCCAAAAAAACAATTTTTTAACCAACAAACACAAAACCCAACGCAGTGTTTTTAATGTCAAAACATTTTTAGGGGAAAAACACTTTTTTCCCCCCCCCCCCCATGTTTAAAAAAAATTCTCACCACCTCAAATGGCTACTTTACCCCTGGGAACAGGGGCCATCATTCCAACTGTCAACAAGTGCGCCCCAAAAGATAAAAAATTGAACTTATTCATTCCCTCTGCCAAAAACAACAAAATTTCGGACATTACCAACGCACAAACTTTCGTACGCACATTTTAAAATTAACCCAAGTCTTTAGTGCGCACAATGTTAGAAGTTTATATAAAACACATATGAAAAACCTAAAACATAAAATAAACGGGACAAAAAACCCCCCACCAGCCAAAAGAGACAATGTGGTAAAAATAAAAAAAAAAAAAAGTCTTGGGAAAAAGACCCAATTAATTAGGGGGAAGGGGGTTTCATTGAAAACAGGAAAGTTGAAGAACCTAACCCATGAAAAGCAAAAAGGGATAAAAGGGGTGAAAAAACCCGGGGCGAAGAGAAGGGAAAAAAGGGGATGCAAATGGAGAGGGGGGGAAGGGGGGGTTTGAAAAGCCAAAATTGCAAAGGGGAGGCTAGGAAGGGGCCCAAGGGGGACGAAAAAAAATAAAAGAACAAGAACATGAAACCCTTTGAGGGGCACGAGGGAGGTAGGGGGTGTACCCTGTTGAAAATTAGGTGGAGAAGGGGGGGATGGCATTAATGGGAAGGGGAGGGAAAAAAGGGATGGAAAGTAGGGGGAGATGAATTAAGAGGGACCGGAGGAAGGGAAAGTCGGGGGGAGGATTATATAATAATAAAAAAGAAAAAATATTTATTTTAGGGGGGGACCCCCTAATAATTTATTATAAATTTTTAGGGATATGGGGGAGTAACCAAAAATTTTAAAATAATAGGTTTTGGAGGGGGGAAAAATTAATTTATTTTAATAATATTGTATTTAAAAATACAAGGAAAATAAAAGTAAAGTTAAAATATAAAAATAAATAAAAAGGTTTATTTTTATTTCCCGGGGAGGGATACCAACCAAGGGTTATCGAGGAGAAAAAAGGGGGATTGACAGGCGTGGAAGATTTGGGGCCTACTTTATGGACACAGAAGGAGGTTTGGGGTAGGGGACCAGAAATAGACGGGGTAACTTGTAAGAGGGGGGGGTTTTTAAGTTGGGGAATTTATTCCCCAGGAAGGGGAAAGGGGTGGAGGGCTATAACAGGAATGGGGGGCACTAATGGGAAAAGAATGGGAAGATAGAGAAAAGAGGACAAAGGGAAAAAGGGGGAGCGAAAGGATGGGGGAAGTAGAAAAGGGAGGGAAAAAAGGGGAAAAAGAGAAAATAAAGGCAAGGGAAAAAGGGAGCAGGAAAAAAGGGGAAAGAAGGGGGAGGGGGGAAACAGACAAAGGGGAAATAGGAACTAGGGCATGGGGAAGCGGGACATACAGTGGGGAAGATAGGGGGTTAGCAGTGAAAAAAGGGGGCATACCACAAAAATATAAATAATAAAGATGCATGTGATAATGGTTTTGAAGAGAGAAAAGAATCTTGAGAGAAAAAAGGGTTCTTAAAGTATTTAGAAATAATGAAAAGGGAAAATCAGGACGGGATAGCGGAAACAAATAAAACCCTAATTGCTTAGGGCGGGTTAAGGAAGGAACGATCGGGGTTTACCATGAATGCAAGGAGATTAAGGGGAAGCAGATCGAATTCTGAATGGTTTAAACTTTATGATGCGGATGTGGGGGTTTGCCTTTGAAACTGGTTGGGACAGTATACAGAGGGGGAAAATTGGACATAGGTTCTGTATTCGAAGGGATAGGGTAGCATGGGGGGGGTTTTACTGGTGGGGATGAAAAAATTGAGCTTAAGGTAGAGTAGCTGGAAGGAGAGTTTAAATGAGCTAAAGGGAATTAAAAAAATGGAAGGGAAAAAAGGAAATTGAGGGAAAGGCACCTACAGGCCCCCAGGGAATAAGATTACCCGATTCTAACAGCAATTGGAGATAGGGTTTAGAGGGATAAAAAACACATAGCAGGGGATTTAAAATGCCCAATTTAAAATGGAAGGGGGTGGTTAACACTGAAAAGGCAAAAGTGGCCAATTAATAATAAAAGAAGGGTTTGAGCAGATTTTAGAAAAAACACAGGAGAAAATAAAAAGTGGAGGGAATTTCTGGAGTGATTATGGTAAGACCACAGATTGCTGGCTTGAATGTCAGTTTTTAACGGGATAAGTGATCATAAGGCAGTTTTTTTGCAGGATTTGGGGGGGCAGAAAACCCGAATACGAGGAGAAAAAGACTCGTGGGAAATACAAAAAGGGGGATAAAGAAAGATTAGGGAATTCCAAGGGAGAAATATCAAGGGTGGAGAGAAGCGAGGGGAGTGTGAGGGAAAAGCGGGGTGGTTTTGTAGAACTATGCAAGGGGCCAGGGAAAACTGGGGACCAAACAGGGAATATAAACCTAATATGATCCCCTTCTACAATACTCATATAAGGGCACAAAGAAAAAGGGAAGGGAAACTATTCAATAGTATAGAAAAACAAGGATGAGAAAGACAGAAAAATTTTTAAAAAGGTCGAGAGGAAAAGTTGAACTAAAAGGGGGAGAGGGAGAAGCATAGACTAAAATGTGGATGAGGAGGATAAAAAAGGGAAGCGGGGAAAAGGATGAAAAATCGTAAGGGGAAAGAGAGGAAAAAAAAGGGGGTTACCAGTTCAAAAGGGGGTAAAAGGCCTTACTTCTGGATAATAAAGGGTAAAGCGGAGGCTCTTAAAAATACTATGTGAGGGCTTCCAAGATAGAGATAAAAAAACAACAACAAAAAGGGGCTGAGGGGGAAGGGGGGGAGAAAAATCCGGTGAAAGTTTATAAGGTGACTAAAGGGGTTTGCCTCGCTAAAAGAGGGAAGGCCCCGGGAATGAACCCCACGGGAGACTTTCTCCAACTGGCAATGGGGGGGACGGGGACTTCAGTGTAAAAAAAATTGAGGCTTATTTAGAAAAGGGGGGGTGCCTGACAGCTGGGAGAGGCATTGTGATACCTGCCACAAAGGGGGGGAGAAGGGGGAAAATAGGAAACTATGACCCAAAATCTTTTACATCAGTGGGGTGAAAATCAGGAAAAGGGTGTGGGGATTATATAAAGGGGGTTTTAAGGGAGAAAAAAAAGGGTGAAGAAAGCCAAAAATGGATTTTGGAAGGGATACTCATGCGAGACGCAGCTCATGGGATTGGTTAATGAATTGGTAGTCATTGATAAAGGGGAAATAGTGGGGCGCAGTTTTTTTGACTTCGAAAAAGCATTTGACAGGTTTTCCCCATGATAAAATAAAGGGAAGCTGGAGGGGGGCATAGATGACCCATGGGGTAAAAGATGGGGCAAGGAATTTTCAATGACAGAAGACAGAGGTTTTAAAGGGGGGGGTGGACCCATCAACGAGGGGAAGTGACATCAGGGGTCCCCAGGGGAGTGTGCTGGTCCCTTTTGTTCGCAAAAATCATTAAGGGGCATAGCAGACAGAATGGGGGCGAAGGGAAGGCTTTTTTCAGATGACGCGTTTTTTACAGAATAAACAAGGTTTGAGGGGACGTAGATGACCTGAAACAGGACGGATAGCTTGGGAATGGGTAGTGGGAAAAAATGAGGCTAAAAGTAAACAAATGCAAAGGAAAGATTTTCAAGGAAAAGGGAAGGTAAAGGGTTAGGGGGTGGTCTCTTTATGGGGAATGATCTTTAGAAGGGGGAGAAATTTTAAATCCCAGGAGTATGGACAGAGTAATAACTGGAGGGCCAGGGAAGTACCCGAAAAAGGGTTTTAGATGTCTGAAACTTTGTAATGCAACTTTTAAAGGAGCCCGTAGTGAATTAAAGGGGCTCGCTTATAAAAATTTTGGGAAGACCTGTTGTAAGTACCCCGGGGGCTGTAGGGGGCCAATGGAAAGGGGAAATAGAGGAAATTGAGGCAGGCAGAAAAGAGCGGCAAGAAGGCCTAAGGAAGGGTAACAGGTGGAAGGAGGAGGTGATAAATGGGCACTTGTAAGGACATATGATAGTGTTACAACCATGGTAAGGATTAGGATGGGAAAAGCTGGAGGATAGGAGAAGGACGACAGATTAGGGGAAAAGATAGGGTGACCAGGGCTCATGAAGGTTGGGGGGAAATAAATAGCCAAATAAGGAGGGCAAACTATGTGCCAGGGGTCCCAAGTGGAAGTATGAGAGGGGGCATGGGGGAACAGACAAGGCAGTACTCCTTCCTGGTGAATGGTGGTCGAATGGAATGGCTTACCAGAGGGATTTTGGGGGAGAAAACCCTTAAAGGCTTTAAAAAAACAAATGAAGCTGCTGCCGAAGGTAAAACCTGAACGGGGTTGGGAAAGGCAAGATAGATCATGCCCATGGGATATGAAGAGAGAGAGAAAGGGGAAACTAAGGGGAAGATGAAAGAAACTGGGCATGTAAAGTGCATAGTGCAAAGGGTTTGGAAGAGTGAAAAGGCAAACTAGAAGAAGGATAGGCCTACCCTATGTAGAAGGGGAATGAATAAGTATGAAGGGAAAAAGGGGAAAGGAATTACAATAAAAAGGGAAAGGGAAAGGGAAGGGAAAGGGGGGAAAAAAACCCTCCCACCGACTTTGTCTTTTGTGGGGGAAGAAACCAAATACTAAACGAGCGAAGGAGGACGCCATCCGAGGGGGCCCAAAGCAGACGACTTTTTTTAAATTTAAAACACATACAATTACATTTAAGGATTTTTTCGATTGGGGGAAGGACTTGGACTCGCGGGCGTGATTCCACCTGGAAGTTGAACACAGCCCCTTGGACATTACCGGGATTGGGTAGGCTGGGCCTAACCCTCTACAAACAAATTTCGAAAAAAAAACAAAGCAGTAACCCCAAGGGCAAATTTTGGTACGTAATAACTTTTAAATTGAATTTTAATACACAACGAAGGCCTAAGGGTTTTGAACATTATCAACGAACTTTTGAGGTAAAACGGGGCTCTCATGCCTGAAAAACATTTGAACTGAGCTTAAAACGAGGCTTTAATCTCTTTTTATGGGCCCTAAAGGACCTAATATTTGAACCTTTTTTATTGTATAACTTGTAACCTATTTTCCCATTGCATAATGTAGGCCTAATTTCCAGTCCAAAAAATTTGACATTTGTTCCCCTGTGGAAAGCCCCCAATAACTTGTAAAAATTGTCTGTTTTTTTGGGACAAAATTTAAATTGTCAATTTAAAATTTTTCTCTCTCATTTAGGGGTATTATTCCTGCTTGATCACTCATATCCCTTTTATTATTTAAAATTTCTAACAGTAGTTAGGGCATTTTAAACCAGACCCACCAAATTTTGGGCCCCCTACCCACGCAGCCGCGGGGAACCTGCAAGTCTTTTTTAAAGTATTTTTGTATTTTTTTATTTGTAATTACTTTATAAAAATTTCATGTCGTCCCAAAAGGGGGCACGATTCTATACCAAATCCGAAAACTAAAAATTAAAAAAAAAAAAACAGTAAAAATAACTTGTAAAAAATTTTTAAAAACAAACAAAATGAGTGGGTCAAAAGGGAAATAATAGTGCGAATAATGAAAAAATGGGTTTTGGGAAATACCAGTTTTTAACTTTTTCAATGACGGGCAAATTTCTGAAAAATCGACTGAACAACCCACTGAAACTGAACTAAACAGAAAAATTTTCCTACGCCCCTGTTGCATGCATTCCTGAAACTGAGTTTCCGCACCGACAGGTGGACCAAAAAAACCAAGCAGGGAGTAATCCCCTGGGGAGAACTGAGTGACAAATGTAATGGGGTTTTCCATGGGATGCACTCGGGGAGTGCAGATAGTCTTGTTTTTCAACCCCCATTTTAATAAAAATTTTTAAAATGAAAAAAAGAAAAGAAAGTGGCATCCAGTGGCACTAGGGGCACTAGTGCGACCGAGTGGGCCAAAGGAAAACGCCATTTGTGAACACATAAATGAGGAAATGTTAAAAATGATTTCAAAAAAGATACAGAAAAAACAAAACAGAGACAGAAAAAATTTAAAAACTGATTGCAGAAAGGGGACAGGCCCCAGTAAAACGATTTTTGAATCAAAAACAGAACTTAAACAAAATTTTTCAGGAACTTAAAACAGACAATGCAATATACTAGGGAAAAGCTTAAGTCCGCCGCGTTGTTGGATACGAATTGGGCATTGAGCGCCATGGTTATGCGAATTTTTTTTTGTTCTTGGAAAATCATTACTAATTGAAATTTTTTTTAAATTTTAAATTTAATTAAATAAAAATTAACCTAATTTTTTTAATTTTTTTTTAAATTAAACGAAATTTTTAAAAAAAAAACGTAAAATTGCGATTTTTTATAAGAATTAATTTTCGATTGCGTCAAATTTTACACTAATATTGCATTCATAAAAAAAAGGGTTCTGCGAAAAAAAAATTTCAACGGATAAAAATGTAGGTGTTTTTAAATCAAAGAATTGTTTAAAAAAAGAAAAAAACCCGTAAAATTTTGTTTTTTATGATAAATTTTTTTTCAATTGCGCTCAAATTTTACAAAAATATCTTATTCATAAAATAAAGGTTTTGTGCAAAATCATTAAAATCGGAAAAAGCATGAGGTGATATAAGTCGAAGAAATTTTTTTAAAATCGAAAAAAAAAGTAAAATTTCGATTTTATGAGAAAAATTTTTTTCCCATTTCGTCAAAAAACGGGCAGTTTTAAGTTCAGAGATTTCGAAGGCCTCCCCTAAAATTTTTCGCAATCGGAGTACGGTTTAGCCGGAATCGTGTGGACAAACAGACAAAAAAAAAAAAAAAAAAAAAAGAAAAAAAAAAAAAACAAACCGGATTTTTTTCTCCAGGTAGGGAAAAGGAATCTTCGCTTTGCTCGCTACGCTCGCTTTCGCTCATCCCAAAAAAGAAATTCAAATAATAAACAGACAACATAACCCTTTAACGAATGCAAAACATATTTCAAAAGTGGGTTTGACTTGATATAATTTAAAAAGAATAGTACCCCCAATAGGATGAGTAACACTGGTAACCTTGAACTTGAAAATTTACAGTAGTACCCTTTTTACAAACCCTGTATTTAAAAAAGGGGGTGATTTAATAGCCAAATTTTAAGTATTTCAACGTCCCCCATACTATAATTGAACGTGCTCAAAATAGTGGTAGAATTTGAACGACCTACGATCGCAGGAAACCCCCCCTTAAATACCCCGGGTGTCCCAGC
>JAMZAV010001864.1:0-126793 GCA_024449915.1 Sweltsa coloradensis
TTTTTTCCCCCCCAAACTCCTGGGGTTGTTGGTGTTTTTGGTTTTTTTTTTTTTGTTTGCGTTGTTTGTTTTTTTCGATTTCATTTTGTGTCTCTGGGTTCATGTTAGTCTCATCTCCCGCGAGCTAAGTTAGGGCGGTTGGCGAGTCGGCATAGTTTTAGGACGGGTGACCTTCACCTACACCACCCCCCGACCTAAAGTGACTCCATTGGTGAGCCCGGGTGATCACCTCTGGGGCTGGTCGGGTCCTTGGGGCCAGGTGGTGTCGGAAAAAAGTTCGACTGACTTCATAGGCGGGTTTAACCCGTAGGCGTGGGTTGGTAGGCCTAGGAGGGTAAATCACACAAAATTTTCGTTTGGTGATTTTTTAGAGGTTTTTAAACCCCTTTTTAAGTAGCTTGCTTTAGTTGGTTTGGGGTTGAACATTTAAAATTTGATTGAAATCGTATCAAAGCCTATTTCTCCTTTGAAAATGTAGGCTATGTGAATTATTGTAGCCCCTTTGAAACAGGGTAATAGAATAGACCCTTAAAAAGGTTGATGTTTTTCCCTTCTAAGTGTTTATTATCAAAGATTTTAGGTTTACCTTTACTAAAACTTAAACATTTTTTTGTTTTTTGATGACTTCTTTTTATTATTTTAAAATTCGCCTAGCAACAATAAAATTGGAAATTGCTAAATTTTTCCCTTGTGGGGGCTCCTTGTGTGCGTAAATGTTCACGATCATAGCGATGATTGCCATTTTCCAACTTAGGTATGTTTTTTCTTTAATGCATTCCTTTTTTGGGTTTATTTTCAGCGGATTAGTCTCCACAATTTTTGTTTTAAAATCTTGCTGCATTTTTAAGATGGGACATTTAAACTTTTAGTGGAGGGTTAGAGTTTTTTTATTCCCCAAATGTTTACTAGTAAAAAAAAAAAAAAAAATTTTTTTTTTTTTTTTGTCGGGCGGCGGGAAATTGCCCGCCCGGCGGCCCGGGGCCGGGGGGAAAACACTGTTTTAGGGTGGGCCAAAAAACAACTTTTTTTTTTTTTAAGTCAAATACCGCAAAAAGTTGCGAATTGTGGAGACTAAAAGTTTAAAAAAAAAAAATTTAAAAAATGGGTTTTCATATTTTTCCGGTCGCGCATGTGCTCTAAAGTTTTTCCAATTTGGGAAAAATTTTGTTTTTTTTTTAAAATTTTTTTTTTTAGTTGAAATACCGCGGAAAAGTTGCAAATTGGAAGCAAAAGGGAAAAAAAAATAAAAAAAAATCGTTTATTCTTCCGGTCGCGCATGTCTCTAAACTTTTCAAATTTTGAAAATTCACATTTTTTTTACG
The DNA here is from genome assembly GCA_024449915.1 of Sweltsa coloradensis. Taxonomy (NCBI): domain Eukaryota; kingdom Metazoa; phylum Arthropoda; class Insecta; order Plecoptera; family Chloroperlidae; genus Sweltsa; species Sweltsa coloradensis. The sequence goes on from JAMZAV010001864.1 coordinate 1,323, forward strand.
ATAATTTTTAATATTTTTAAAAAAGAAAAAATTTAAAAATATGAAAATCGAGCTTTACATTCGGGAAAGGGTAATTAAAAAATGTTAAAATTACGTAAAAATGTAATTTTTTAAATTTTTGGAAAAAAATTTAGAGCAATGCGCGCCGGAAGTTTTCCGATTTTTAAATTTTTTTTAAAAAAATTTTTAGTCTCCACAAATTTGCAAATTTTCCGCGGTATAACAAATAAAAAAAAAAAAAAAAAATCAAATTTTTCCAAATTTTTGGGAAAAATTTTTGAGCCATGCGCGGCCGGAAATATGAACCTTTTTTTAAAAATTTTTTTAAAATTTTTTAGTCTCCCAATTCCAACTTTTCCGCGGGATTACGACTAAAAAAAAAATTTTTTTTTCGGCCCCCCTTGTATTATTTTATTACACCAATAGATTACACTAACCTAAAATTAATTGCAAAATAATCTTTTGTATGACTTTTGTTGGTTTATCCTATAATTGGAATTGGGCAGAAAATTAGTACCTATTTGGATTCAAAAATGGGCTAGGGCCCACTTCTTTGTTACTACTATCTTTGTGGAGAGATTATACAATGATTCAGTTTCAAGTCTGATGCTCAATGTTTTACACTAGGAAAACGCTTAAGTCCCGCCGCGTTGTTGGATGAGCGTAATTGGTGCATTGAGCTGCCATGTGTTACGCGGATTTTCTGTTGTTCTGTGAAAAAATCATTACTTAGTCGAAGATTTTTTTTAATTAATTAATTAAATAAAAAATAACTTAATTTTTTTAATTAATCGTAATTTTTAACAAAGAAAAAATCGTAAAATTGCATATTCATAAGAATAAATATTCGATTGCGCTCAAATTTAACACGAATATATTAATTCTGAAATTAAGGTTCTGTGAAAAAATCATTACAATCGGATAAAGCATATAGGTGTTATAAGCCGAATAAATTTTTTTAAAATTGAAAAATCGTAAAATTGCGTTTTTTATGAGAAAAAATTTCCCGATTGCACTCAAAACGTGGCAGTTCTAAGTTCAGAGATTTCGAAGGTCTCCATCAAATTTCATCGCAATCGGAGTATCGGTTTAGCCGGAATCGTGTTTAACAAACACACAAAAATACAGAAAAAAAAAAAAAAAAAAAAAAAAAAAACATTCCGGGTTTTTTTTTTCTCCAGTGTAGTGAAGGGAAATCTTCGCTTCGCCGCTCCTCGCTCCCCCTCACCAACTATTTTAACCTCTTGGCCTAATTTTCAAAAACCCATTTTTTTGGCCATGAAATGCTTACTTTTTAAAAACCCAAAATTTTTTGGGGGGGGAAAAAACAACAAAACATTAAAACCTTTTATTCCCCTTTTTTTGGGAAAATTTTTAATCAATTTTTATCCCACATTAACATTTTAGGGGGGCCCCCCCCCCCCCCCATGGTTTTTGTGAAATTTTAAAATTTTAAAAAAAAACTAAGCACATTTCATTAAGCCCCCCCCCCTCTCCCCCCAAATGGAACTCCACACCCCCCCATTTTTAAATCATTAAAAAAAAAACTAAACGAAAAAAAATTAAAAAAATTTTTTTCCCCACCCGCTGTAATTTTGTCGGACCCTTTCCCAAACCCTTGACATAACCAACCCCTTACAGCCCTTTCCCCACCCCTTCCCAAGCTATCCCCAAAGGGTCGGGCAGGGGCCTATTTTCTGGGAGCTCGGCCCAGCCCAGGGCCCGCATTAAGATAGTTTTATCTTAGCCTGGCTCAGGCCTGCCGGGAAAGTTTTTCCCCGGCCCCCGTTTTCCCCCGTACCCCCCATGTTTTTTTTATTTTTTACCATGGGTGAGCCTCAGTTCGCGACAGGGACAAAAAAAAGAAGTAAATTGACACTGGGGGTTAAAAAAAATATGACATTTTACAATTACTATGAAATCAGTGTCAAGCCCCCCCCAAATCCCCCTTTCCCCAAATCGTCCAGCCTTTCATATCACGATTTCCCGGGAAATCATATTTAAAATTTAAAAACCCCAAAAAAGCCTGCCTTACCAAAAAAAAGGGCAGGCCCCCCCCCGGCCCTGGCCCGTTTTAAAAAACATTACCCCAAACCCAGCCCAGCCCGCGGGCCCCGGTGTATCCCCTCAAACCCCCCCCCCCCCCCCCCCCAAAAAAAAAAAATCTTTATTTTTTTAAACATTTTTTTTTTGGGATTTTTTTCTGATATTGACTTTTTAGCCACCTAAAAACCCTTTCCTACCAAAGCCTCTCCTCATCCACCCCTACCCCCCCAACCCCCAAATTTTGGGGTTTTGTAATTCTTTAAAAAAAAAAATGGCAACACCCCCTACCCCCCCTTTTGTCTGGAGCCATGGTAGTTTGGTTAGTGGAAAAGACCCTGAAAACCCTAAAAAAGACCCTGAAATGAATTGTGTTGTGTATACCTAGCTTGTTTTTAACATTAAAATTGGTCCAATTGCATTTTGTCTTTGGGTTTTTCCAGTGTGGTTCAGGGTACACGGGGGCCCCGCTTCACACTGGGGCCCACATGTGACTTGCCCCGGGAAAAACGGCCACCTGGGGTTTCCGCCCAAAATATTTGTGCACCCACCCCGTATCCCAACACTACAAGCATGTCAAAAAAACCCCGCTAATTTTATTGAATATAAATTAAAGTCAAAGTGGGATTGCAACGGGTATGACTCCTCTGCAAGAAAGGGCGCATTTTTTTTTCCCACACTATCCAAAAAACCCGTCCCAGTCCCCAGGGGTAAAGGGCCCTCCCATCGAAAACAAAGTATCTCAAAAAATACGCGAGCGGTTTTTTTATCGGTCCCTCTGTGACCGGGCGAACACTGTAGTGGGCCCAGTGTCAAAGCTCTCATTCAAAACCCAAAGCATTTCCAAAGACAGACACCTGCAACTGTCATCAGGGGACGGTCACATGTGCCCTAGATTTAAAACGGGGGCCCTTTTAGAAATATTATCAACTGAGATGACCCGAGATCTGCTTATTGCAGCTTGCACTGATTTTTCATTTTGCTTTTTAAAACTTCCACTCAAATAACAAAAAAAAAAATTATTTTTTTCTAAAATTTAAAAAGAAACACCAATGCTCATAAAAATGTAATTGGGTTTTTTTTTTTTAAAAATAAAAACCTTTTATCTGTTATGGAATAATTGAATATTGAAAAAAAATTTTTGCAATGCCAAACTAAAAATGTATACGTTGTATTTCCCGAAAAAATTGTTTGATTCACCCGGTGGCATGTGGGGTTTTAAGCTATGCGTGGAACTGCGACGGGAAAAAATGTTTTAACCCTTTGGAAAAAGGGGGACTACGGGGGGTTTTGGGCTGGGCTCACGGCCAACAAAGCTTCCCGAGCGAGTTGTTGCCTTGGAAGGTCATCGCATCGGTCCGGGGGGCGTGCGGCTTTAATCACTCTGTGTGCGTGTCCCGGGAGACGGGGGGTATATTTTTCCTTCGGGGGCGGAGACTAACGGCAACTGGGGGGTTGGAAAACACCGCTAACCAAGTTTCCCTACCTTTGGTTTTGTTGCTGGCTAGAGGAACTACAAATAAAGTGTTGTTTCTCATTTAGTTTTTGTGTAGGCTAAATCCAAATTTAAAATTTTCTACAAAGTTACATCAAAATATTCCTTTATAACCGTGTTCTGACTTGGGCCCCTTTATGTCAAAATCATTTTCAAATAAAATGACATTTAAAAGAGAAAAAATGAAATCTCAAAAACTAAAACGATAATGGCTTGTTCCTAATGATTTTGATTTTAGATTAGCATATCGATAGCATTATGTTACAAGACAATGCCTGGTATATTAATATTATTATGTTACTCAGGATAAATGATTTGAAGCAATCGCTATAATCAATCAAGTTTGAAGGCTATGCTTTAGCCAGGGCTCAACATTCATTCATTGTTAAATTCCATTGAAAAGAAGTAAGATCATTTCGCCTGTTGACGGAGCGCCAAGCCAACCATTTCATGGTAAAAAAAGTAAAAATTTGAAACTCAAAACCATAAAAGAAATTACTTGGCCATTGACTTTTTAAGAATTCTTGTAATGAACCAAATTCAATTGGCCAAGTAATTTTTTATGATTTTGAGTTTATATTTTTCTTTTTTTTTACCACAAAAATGGTTGGCTTGGCGCTCGTCAACAGGCGAAAGGATCTCACTTCTTTTCAATGCGAAACTAGGAGAAAAAAATGAAATGCTTGGCTCAACTTCTATATCTCACAGCATTCACAGCCGAAGACTTTGAAGGAGAGCTTGGCTGGCGTTTTTTTTTTTTTTTTCTTTTTACAATTTTTGTATTTTTTTTTTTTGGGGGGGGAAGGGGTTGAAGGACTGGACTAGGTCTAGACTTGGCCTACTGTCCAGAGTTTTTGTTTTTACCCCAAACATATAATAATGATTTTTTTTACTCTTAGACAATAACCAAAACTGTTATGACTTTTTTGTTAGAAATTAAATAATAAGGAATAAAAATGCTTTCATATGACAAATGAATTTAGTATCCAACAAACGGCTTAAAAACAACAAGATTGGGAATATCTCCAAAAACACCCAGGTTTCTAGGCCAAAAATCCCCTTACCAGCCAGGCTCCAAAGTGTTAACAGCAAGTTTAACTTATATGTTACCCGGTACTCATTCTTTCTCAACCTGTGACCTTTTTAATTTTTACTAATTCATTTGAGTGTTGGGACAGGATTCAAAAGCTCTGCCAAATGTGATAGGTAAAAGTAACCTGATATGAGTAACAAATTGAATAACAAAGATTGGCCTCCAGGTTCCAGGAAGCTTTTCCTATTTCTAGATTCTAGTCGATTTTATTTCCAATATGTTTGTTCCAGAGAGTGGAGTTGATGTGCGGCATGGGCATACGCAAGGTATGTTGCGGCACCCAGTTCACCGTGTACCTGACCATGGACGGGCGTGTGTTCACGTGTGGTCTTGACCGCCTGATAGGCCAGCCCGACTGCCGAGCCCGCGGCCACACCAAGCCCCAGCAAGTGCCAGTGCTGAGCCCTTACGTCGTGGTGGACGTGGCAGTGGGGGCGGAACATGCTATGGTGCTCACCGACCAGGGGCATGTCTGGGCTTGGGGTCTCAACAGTGATGGCCAGCTGGGGCTCGGACAACTGGGACATTCGGCGATCATCAGGGAGCCACAACTAGTCACTGGACTAAGCCATCATCATGCCATCATGCAGGTGAGAGTTCCTTCCATTAACAATTAATAGGACGTTCTATTACTAGGGATTGCTAAGACTTTGATTTTATTGATTGAAATACTATATTGGCAAATATATTGAGTAGCGATACTCATTTTACAATTAAATTTATGGATAATTTCAATCACACGGCATGTCTAACATCTCACACGATGTCCTTTACCCTCATTAGAAAATATAAATAGGGGTGTGCGAGTAGCACTTTTTCAAGCCGAGTCGAGTTCGATTACCAAACTACTCGCGAGTTCGAGACGAGTCAAGTAGTAAACAAAAACTTCAAATCTATGTTGTTTGTGTATGTATGTAGGAGTAGGCCCAAGAAAGTATGCAACCAAAATTTGTCAAATTAATATTATGCTCAATGCATTAGCATAGCCCAGGGTTTGCCACCAAGTCAATTTTTTTACTTGAAAGACACTTAAAAAATCCTGAGAAATCCTTGAAAACAGTTATTTAGCATTAGCGTATTATAACCGCGAAGGAATGTTACAAACTTTCAGGTTTCATACCAAATATGTTATGCCAGCCGATTTTCGAGAATCTAGTCAAATTATGCAGACAAACGCATAAAGAATCAGAAATTTCTTCCAATATATTTTAACGTTTTACTTTTAGGCCTACTCACCATAACTACCACTTGCGGTAAATGTTAGGCCTATGCAGTCACTTATGTTTATTTTTACTAGTACCTGATGTTTTTTTACTGTCTACATTGCTTTTTTGGCTGAATTTAAAAAATGTATTAATTTAATGTATTTTTTAAAGACAGTAGAAAATCCTAAGATTTTTCCCCCAAAATCCTGTTACCTTGAAACTCTAAAAACCCTGAGAAAAGGATAAAACCCTTGAAAGTGGCAACTCGAACCCTTTGCTTTTGGGCCCCAAAAAATAGTTCACCTTACTACTTTACACTGAAAAAAGGAAGTAAATTTTTTTCCCAAAAAACGTTTAAGTTCTATAAATTTAAATAAATAAATGATAGGGTTTTTGGAAGCCCCAAATTGTATTATTTTTTATTTTTTATGCTTATTTTTTTTGTGCTTAATATTACCAAACAATGAATTTGGAGCCTCCCCCCCCCCCGCCCCCTCCTCATTGCATTGAATTTAAAAGCACACCGATTAATGAACAATTACTGAACTGGAGCAAAGACCAAGGCTCGTGAAATGTTATAAAATTTTTGTGGATAAGGAGGAAAAAACATATCATTACTAGAAATTTTTTACTGGTTATAAAAGACCAGATGACATAAAATTGAATGTGTGTATAATAGAATAAAAATAAGCTTGCAAAAGACAACTTAATATTGTATATTGTATAGGGGTGTCCTATACTATGCAATACATATATCACCTACCTCTTAAATTGAGACTACGAACTCCTGGGTTTTAATTTGTTTCCATAATACGTTTTCCCTAGTTTTAACTGGAAACATGTTTGTTTTGTTGAGGTTTGAATTTATTTTCATTCTTCCGTACAGATTCAACGGGGCGAACACACAGTCCCCGAATGGAGCCCCCTATTTCCCCCCAGGGGTGCCCAGGAGTGTCCTCCACTGCGGTTTTGGACTGCCCACCAGTTTTCCTCCCAGTAGGGCCACCTGCAAGGAGGCCCCTGGCGCCCCAGGCTGGGCTCAAGCTGCTGATCGCTTCTCAGAGTGCGTACGATCCTGGGGGTACTGCGCTCTGCTCACGGGTTGGCTTTACTGTACAGGGGAGAGGGAATAAACTAGTATTTAGATAAATTTTAGTGTAAAAAGCCAACCCGGCTATTTTAGTTAGTTTGGAGAAGGGTTGACAGGTAGGAAAAAAAGAGAACATAATACCGAAGGGCACAAAAAATTTCACCTGCTGAGCAACTGCAGCTAATTTAAAGTTTTTGTTACCTTAATCCACGATGCGTTTCATCCTTCTGTTTTTTTTTTAAAAAGATTCCGTTTTTTAAAAATATTTCACGGGAAAAAACGTTTTTGACTATTTCCCCTGACCATTGTGCCGTGATACTGACTAGTCTATTTGGGTGTCATTCGTAATGACAACAAAATAGTTTCAAGAAAACAAAATTTTTGGTATTGCTCTGTAGTATTAAGTATCAATGAGATTTACGCTGCCTTAACAAGATATGTGTGACGTGCTTACAGAACAGTGACCAGGTAAACTGCGTGCTGAGTGAGTCTTCTCTACGACACCTGTTGGCTCCTCGAGTCACCGCTGCCCCTAGTGCGATGTCTTGGGCGGACAATGGTGCAGGGGCCCAAAAAAAGGGCCGCAAGTCACGGTGCGTCGGTTGTCCGTACGGGCAGAGCACCAAGCCCATATTGTGAGGGCTAGTCAATAGTCAAGATGAAGATGGGAGAATACGTCTGCCGTCGAGAGCTTTGGGAAAGGGAACCAAAGGTTTAAAAAGTAGTCCTACAGGTTCATCGTGGTTTGGGTTTTGTTTTTCGATTTTTGAAAAATAAAGTTTGGCTAACTAGAGATTATCTCAAACACAACACACCACTAAAGTTGAGAAAACGTTAGCGGGGGTGGAGGGAGATAATGATGTTTTTGGGGTTAAAGGTAAGTGGTAGGGGGAAAAGTGGATGCAGGGGGAGTGTTTTTATGACCGGGGAGGAGATGTGCCCAAAAGCTGACGGCGGTTTCTGTGCCTTTTTTGGTGCCATCCGAACTCTGCCAATGAATGGATACAAAAAGGACCGCTTTTTCTCAACCTCAGCTTACATCGACACAAAAAACCCAGGGGGTTCAAATTCCTCGGTAAGTTTTGGGCAAACAAGGGCGCCCCAAAGATATTTATTTTAGAAAAAAAATTAAATGCAATAACAAAATACAATATGATTTGCAAATTTGTTTTTAACAGAAAAATTTAAAAAAAATATCATTATTACGATATGTGAGGAGTGAAAAGGGGGGGAAAAGAAATTTTCGATTTTTTTTTTTTAAAAGCCCTTTTTTTTGCCTAAAATGAATATTGTTGACAAATTAATTATTTTAAAATGGAAAAAAAAACATTTTCGCGAAATTTCGCGTTTTTGCGGGGAAAAAACGAACCAATTGTATCAAACTGGTCAAAAAAAAAAAAAAAGCGAATTAAATCGTGAAATCGAACCTTTTTTGTTGCAAAAAGTGAGGGCGATGGGGAGGGGGGCCCCTTCCCGTTTTTGGGGGAGGTGCGGCCAGACGAAAATTAAGCGTGCGGTAGGCGGTTTTACTGTGACTCCGGGCTTCACGGGAAAAAGACCCCCAAAAATAACGGCGCGTCAAGATCCCCGAAAATAGTCCACCAAAATAACAGTGGTACAATTTTTTTAAAATTTTTTTAAATTTTTTTCGTAACGTTTTTAAAAATTTTTTGAAACTTTAAAAAAACGAAATTTGGGTTTTTTTACACCCTTTTTAATTTTACCTCTACTGATATGATGACCAAAAAATTTTTGGGCGAAAAAAAATGAAGTGCTTGTGCCAACGAGTTAAGGCGGAAGCAGGGCGAGCGCTTTTAAAATTTTTTGGTGACTACCTAAACTAAATGTCCGCTATCGGTAGCTCTGCCAAACAGTTTTGGGTTTTTCCCCCTTGGGTCTAGGTACCCGCATACCAGCCCCGTTTCAAACACGAGATTTATTGGGGCGAGTTTGGGTGATTTCATGCGATGACTGCCAATCCCAAAATTTTTAATGACAAAATAAAAATTATAATGACATCTTGGAAAAAAAGACGTAAATTCACTTAGAAATATCGACAGAACGTTTTATAACTATTAAAAAGTGTCCTAATAGTCATGACAAATTTTTTATGCTTATCGCAAGTTTTTCGTGCATCTGTATAAATATCACTCTAACCGCACGTTTACCGGGGCCCATTTTTGGCCGAGTGGTTAGAGCTCTTTTTTTGGCATCCGGAGAGGACGTGGGTTTTCGACCCCCCGGCCCCGGGGAAAAACCTTTTTTATTTTTTTTTTTTACTCATTCCATTATTTGTTTTTTCACTTAAAAATTTGTAAACGGAAAAAATTTTTTTTAAAATTTTCCAGTGAAAAACTTCTCTAATGGGAAGGTTTTTCCTCGCACCGTGCAGCGGCAATCGGCAAGTTATAAAATTTGGGGCCCCCCAAAGGGCGGTAGAACAAGAGGGAAAATTAAATTTTTTTAGAAAGCCTAATTCAAAAAAACTTTACCATAAACCTTTATACGAAAAGAATCCGCCTTTTTTCTACACCCCCTTTTTTGGGGGGGCGCCGCGACCCCTTCCCCGCATGACGTTTAAACCCTTTTGATCCTTTTTTCTAAATCAATAACCTTTGTACGATTTTTTTTAAAAGACAAATTTCGCCCGTTCCATTTGAATACCCCCCCTTTTACCCTTTAAAAAAAGTAGGGGTTTTTAAAATTTGGGGCTAAAACCCCAAAAAAAATTGGGGGACTTATTATCAATTTTATTTGATTTTTCAATCCCCAATTTTACGAAAAACTTTTGAAAACATATTTTTTGGTTTATCAGTCTTAAAAACATGCTGTCCCCCTTTTTTATACTTACTTCAATGCACAGATAGTTATACAAAAGGGCTGAGATAGGGGCATGAAAAGGCGTTTTTTTTGGGCCCGCGCGTCTTATTTATTTCCCGTGCCCGCGCAGAGAAAACTACATTCACTGTGAGGCCCGGGGGGCCAAAACCGAAAAAAGGGGTAAACAGACAAATTGGAATAAAACTTCTAACATTTTTTAAAAATATGTAATAAATTTGAATCAATTACTTAAATTTTGGACACATGCCCACTTTCCTATGAAAAGCACGTAGGCATGTTAAATTTGTGCATGACATTCTTGTATGGCTTTTTATGGCCTAATCTAGGGGGGAACGGCCCGTTCGCCCGCAGCCAAGCTAGGCGTTTGGCTAACTCGACCTGTTTACTCCCACCCGATTTGGGGGGGTTTTTCAGTTTATCTGCAAAAACCCGGCCCCCCGGGAAAAATTTACCATCTTGAAACTGGGTGTAGGGGCCCTTGTATGTTTTTAGGGATTTTACAAAAAAAAAACCCGGCCCGACCCGAAAACCCATTTTCTGGGGTTAAAATATTCGTAAAACGACGAAAAATTTCCCCGGTTTTCTGGGGGGGTTTGGGTTTTAACAAAAAGTTTATCTACCCTTTGAGATAAAAAAGTGACCATCCGCGGACGGGGGGACCGGGACCGGGGCCCCCTTTCTATTGGTTGCTTTTTTTTTCCCTTTTCCCCAACCTTTTTTGGCGGCCCCGAACTTGGGAGCGAACAGGGGGTTTTTTCTCCCTGCCTTCCACACATTTCAAATCTATTGTGATGAAAAAAAATGTTTCAGCGAAATTTTTTTTTAAAATTGCATGTTTTTAAAAGGATGGAAAAGGGTTTGGCTTAGCGCTTGTAAAACGGGCGAAATGATCTTACTTCTTTTTAGGGAAAAAACTAGGGAGAAAGAATGAAATTTTTTGGGCCAACTTAAATATCTCACAGCATTCACAGCCTAAACCTTGTGAAGGAAAAGTTGGCTCCCGGGTTTTTTTTTTTTTAATTTTTTTTTTTTTTTGGGGGGTATTAAACAAACCAAAAATTTTTGTGATTTTTACCAAAACACGTTAAATATTAAAATTGTAAGGAAAGGGAAATTTTTAAATTAAATACTTGGGGGGTTTTACCTATTGTTATTATCAATTATTAGTTTTGCTCTTTATTTTTTGCTCTTTGCTAAAAGGTTTTAAACCTAAACAATAAGGGAATATAGTATATCACCCTTTGGGGGCAAAAACATTTTTTTGGGAAAGGGGTTTGGATGCCCACGTACATGGTTCTTCATTATTGTATTCTTAAAACGGGTCTCTTCGACCTTAAAACCTTTTTTAAAGTTTCCCGAAAATTCCGCTCTTGTAAGTAAATGGGTTTTACGGGGGGTTTTCCCCTAGGGGTGTATTTTTTTTTTTTCAATAGCACAAGATTTTTGATAAACAGCCCAACGGCAAGAAAGGGGGAATTTTCCCCTTAATTTTTTTAAATTTTGTATTTCATACGTAAACAGATACGAGTAAAAAACATGAAATTTTTGGTACAGGTCGATAATTTGACTCAAGTCAACAATTTGCCTTACAAAAATGGGACATTTGTCTGATCGTTTTACTTTTTTTGATTTTTTAGGACATTTCCCTTTTTTGGTTCGTCAACCATAGCAAAAAATTCGTATAAACATAGACTTAAAAACCAGTTTACGTTTTTTAAATGCATTAAGAAAGTTTATCCAACAAACTTTATACTCTGGGCCCCGGGGGGGGGAAAGTTAAGGGAAGTGGGGTTAATTGGGGGGAAGGGGGCCCGCCCCGCACGGGACCCGCGAGGGGAAATTTTTGGGGAAAGGGTCCCGTTTTTGGGGAAAAAGCCCCGGGGGAAACGTCCCCCCACGGGAAAAGCGGGGGGGGGGTTTTGGACGTCCCTTTTGGGGGAAAGTCACGGGCCCGTCCCGCACGGGCCCCCGCGGGGGAAAGGTTAGGGACTCCCGAAAAGGGGGAAGCGCGAGGGAAAGTCAGGGGAGGGTCCCGAACGGGAAGCGAAAGGGGGAAGGGTTTTAAGGGACGTCCCGTCTGGGGGGAAAGTAAGGGGAAACGTCCCGCAGGGGACCCGCGAGGGCAAGTTGGGGGGAACGTCCCTGTTCTGGGAAAGTCACGGGACTTTTCCCGCATATTTTCCCGCGAAGGAAGGGATTGGTTTAAGGATACGTAGGGGGGGTAAACTGCAATGCCCGTTTTTTTTAAATAAACGATCCAGTTAGTCACAAAATTTTTACTATTTTGCCTGTGAAAAAAAAATGAGCATATTTTAAATTTTAAACAATCTCCAAATAAAAGTTTTGTGTGTACATTATTGAAAAAAAAAACGTAACCAATCACCTTTTGGGAATGGGAAAATAAAAAAATTAGGTTTTTTTTTTATTAATAAAACAACAGCTGTATTCATAACAAATTAAAAAAAAAAAAATTTTGTGGTATATTAGAAAATTTAAAAGCAATTTGTAGAACTTTTTTTTTTTATTTTTTATTTACCCGGGCCCCGGAGCCAACATTTATCTGCACACCCCGAAATAACATTGAATTGTTTAAAGCAGATTTAATTTTTTGTACATTTGGGGCTGCTTTCATTTTTTTCCTGTAATTAAATTTTTTTATGAGCGAAGCAAAGATTCCCCCTTTCACTACACTTTGGGGAAAAAAAATCCCCGGGAAGTTTTTTTTTTCTTTCCCCCTTTGTATTTTTTTTTTGTGTCGTTAAAAAGATTACGGGGTAAAACCCTTTCTCCAATGGCAATAGCGATGAAATTTTTTTTAAAAGGGTTTGAAATTTATGAACTTAGAACTGCCACCCAAACCACGTCGCATTTTTACATATATTTGGTTTTTTAAAAAAATTTTTCGACTTAAACCTTTTAGCCTACCTGCTTTATTCCCATTTTAATGATTTTTTTCCGCCCAAACCCCCAATTTTAAAGATTTTAAAATTTTTCGCGTGAAATTTGAGCGCAATCAAAAAAATTTTTTCTCATGAAAATCACAATTTTAAAAGATTTTTTCGACTTAAATAAATTTCTTTGAAATTTTAGCACCTAAAACTTTAATTTCCTTTTTGTATTTTAAGAAAAATTTTATTTCGGGGCCAAATTTTTGCATAAAGAAAAAAAAAATTAAATTTTTTATAAATCACAATTTTCGCTTTTTTTCCCCGTTTTTTTTCCAAATTTCCCCTTTGACTTATAACCCCCTACTGCTTTATTCGATTGTAAAGTGGTGGGAAAAAAAAAGTGCGGCCCCCCGGGTCCTCATATCGGCGCGTAAAATTAAAACAATTTTTACCCAAACGTTCTCGCACCCATAGCAATGGGAAAAACCCCCCCCAAAACCCAAATTTTAAAAACCATCCCGAAAAAACACATAGCAGTCAATGCACCAATTACCCTCATTTCCCAAAAAACACGCCCCCCCCTGAAAAAACTTTTCGAACTTCCCCAGTAAACAAAAAATTTTACCCCTTTCCCCCATGGTTTTTTCTTTTCACCAAATGAGACAAAAAGATATGAAGATCCACATGATGTCCTTTAATTTTTTGGGTTTCATGTTTCCAAAAGAAAAAGTACCGTTTTTTTTGTGGTCAAACCCGCATTTGCATCGGACCGCCCATACTTTATTTATGCAGATCCCCCCACCTCGGCATTTTTCAAAAACTAGAACAAAAATCGGAAAAAAAATGCGCTGCGCATTGGGAAAACATTAATTTTACTGTACCCAATTTTTTAAAAAATACCGTAACCATTAGTATAATATAATTTAACACTATTCCAACCCATCCAAAAAAATTAAAAGACATACGGATAGGCCACAAAAAAAGAAACGGGAAGGGCTCGGGAAAGCCCAAAAAGTTTTTTGGGGGTTTTCATTTTACTCATGAAAATTTAAAGTTCGATCATGTTATAACAATAAAAATGGGGGCGAAATTTTGGGAAAACTATTGGGGTATATAATACGACCAGTCAAGTGCTATAAAAAGAATATTTTCTTTGATTTATACTAGGTGCCTTAGGGCGCCGCAGCCAAGCCCCGGGGCGCTATACACTCAGGCACCTTATTTCAGCCAAACAGATTTGAGGTGAATTTTTTTTTGATTCATTTCTTTTGAAATGGTTAAAGGTTTTTGGCCCGATTTTTACAAGTTTTTTTATGGGGTGGGATAACAAAAACGCAAAAATTTTCTCTAAGCACGGGAAAAAACAACAATAAAAGTTGTGTACTGCTCAGTAGCATACAACCCCGACGGGCTTTTTAAAATTTCCCCCTTGTATTTACAGTGTTGGCCCCCACTATTCAGTTTTTAAAAAATTTCCCTCAATGAAGGGGCCCCCTTTTTTTAAAGAAATTTTTATATTTGTGCAAGACTGCGAGCAAACTTTGGGTTCCCCGCTTTTTTTGCTGCGATTGACAAAAAAACAGTAACGAAAGTTTTTTTGACCTGAAATATAAAAATAGCATTTTTAAAAAAATTCAAAATTTAAAACACCAAGACATTTGTTGATACCTAATGGCCGAATGGTTTAAATATGAGCGGTTTTTGGGGTTATATTCTCCCCAATTGCTCGTCGCGCCCGCGGAAGTAAATAAAAACGCGCAGCCAACAAAAAGCATGTCATGCACTATTTTCGGCGACTTCGTATAATTTTTCTGTGCTTGAAGTTTATAACACATGTGACAGCATTGTTTTTAAAACTGATAAACCAACAATATGTTTTTTTAAACGTTTTTTCGTAAATTTACATTGGGAAAAATTAAAAATAAAATTTAAAAAATCCCCATTTTTTTTCGTTTTTGCACAAACACAAGTGGGCTATTTTTATTATATTTTTTCCCGAAAAAGGGTTTAAAAATTCCTAAATGAATATAAAAATTTTTATCCCTAAGAAATTAATATTTTATTATGGTAATTATCAGCATTTGTAAGGTTTGCGTCAAAAATGATATGCCTAACGATTTTTTCGTTTTTTTAAAAACACGAGCGCGACCCGGGACCTTTTCCCCCCAAAAACATTAATAATACTTTGCAAAACCCCCAGAGAAAAATGAATTATCTTCTTGGAAGGGAAAACTTTTTCTTGTTTTTCTAAAAAAGTATTATCAAGGAGCTATTTTTTTTAAAACATTTTCTTTCCATGCACGGGATAGTTAAGAAAAACCCGGTCACTTTCTTTACTAAAATTGCAAAAACCCGGGACAAAAAAAGGAAATTTTTTTTTAGTTTCTTGGGGGCCCCCCGGGACAAGGGGTTATGAAAACGGTACGTACCCCCCCAAAACCCGGGGGTCCCCCTGATTTATTTTCACTACATTATATCGTGTGAGTTAAAAAAAATGGCAAAAATAAATTTCTTTAGTTAATTTCCCCATGGGTACATCAAGCAAGCGGTGGATGCATTTCTTTTCAAAACAGATTTCCTAGAAACAAAAGCTACCTTCTTTTGTTTATTTTGTTTACAATCTGTACCTAGTTCCCAAGATACAATGCTTTTTATTAAATTTGCTATGGTTACTGTCGTCATGTTACGAAAATTATATGAACATAAAAACAAAGTAAGTTTCACTGGTAAGGGTCACTGGTAGGGCTCGACATTTGCGTTTGACGGGGTAGGCCCTACCTCACGATGGCGATATCAGACCATGATCAGACTGTGATGACGTCAAAGCTGCCGTTATCGGCTTTCGTACATGCGATCCTAACGCACAGACGCGGAACTCTGTGCAGCCATCAAATCCCATTTTGGGCCTACTTCTGAGCCGTTTTGTGTAACTTTTACTGATGTAATTTAACGATTATGACCATAATTATGGTTCAAACAATATCAAATTTCACCACAGTGTTCAGAATAGTAAAATTAATACCGCGCTGTCATGAAAAATGGATATTACTTATTTCAATGCAGTAAAGTTCATCATCAAGTTCCAAAGTTATCATTTTTTTCCGAAGCAATAACCGACCAAAGAAAAAAATAGACAAATCCGATGTGTTCAAAATTTATTTTTGAGTATGGTTGAATTTTTTCATAATTATTTGATCATAACTGTAGAGCTTGTTATTTTATTTCTAACACTCTGCAGCCGCGCCTGAAACCTGTCTATGCATTAGGCTCTTAAGTATTAGTATTACGTAACATTTCGTGAAAAGGAATTTACCTACGAGTTCCGATAAACCACGTGTGTCCCGAGAGAACAATTTAATCTCGTCTTAAAAGTGGTCTCCTGGTTTCCCCGCGCCGCTCCGAGCCCACCTCGTTCGCACTGTCCTTTCCTTCCCACCTCCACTAGTCAACGGCAGCCGGCAGGTGTTTTGCTCAGTAAAACGCCTGGAGCTCGAACGGGCAGGCTGCATTACGACTTACCAAGATACTTTGATGAAATAAAAATATGAAATAAATTCTAAAATTTGTAAATAAATTAAATTATTATGTGTGGTTATTCCAATCCAAGATCTCATATGGAACAGAGAAGTACCAAAGAAGTGCAAGGTTACCATCTACCAGACCTACTTTGTTCCAATACTGACATATGCAGCAGAGACTTGGAATATGACAACAGTGGATGAGAGCCTTGTGCAGGCTGTAGATATGAAGTTTTTGAGAAGCATTGTAGTAAGACTAGATGCATGGGATCTTTTTACTTTTTCAAGTCCCATAGCAAAATCATTTTTGTTAATTAGGATATTTGTTATAAAGTAGTATTAATTGCTATGGTAATACCAATTAATAGAATGTAAAATATCTCGAGGCCCAAAGACTTGCTTTTTGAACGCATTGTTGGTCTTGGTGTAGTTGTTGCCAAGTTTCTATAGTTACTTATTAATTATTATACACCTAAAAAAACTCATATGAAAACCTTTATTTCTATGGATTCTGGCTATCTTTTTCAACTTATTCTTTCAAAAGGCTATATATCGCCCTCACATTATGTCCATATGTGAAATATGACGTTGTAGCCCCCCTTTGGTCAGAATCGGCCCAAATATCACAAAATTTTGCTTTAAAAAATAAAAAAAAAATCTTAAAAGTACAATATTCATGATAAATATTTCTTCGATTATACCCAAAAACAAGGCAGGTCTAAGTTCAGAGATTTCGAAGGTCCCCTCCAATTTTTCATCAAGATCGCATATGCCGTTTGCCCGGTAGAGCGCGAACAAACAGACAGAAAAACAAACAAAAAAACACATGAGCTAATTTTTTTGGGGGGTCAGTGAAATTGAAGTCTTTGCTTTGCTCATTCAATAATTTATGAATATAAGATTGTAATGGGTTGTTTATTGTCAATTTTCATTATGCACAATGCGACAATAACTTTCCTCCCCCCCCAAAATCATAAATATAGTAAATTAAAATACTTGACTGTTTGCCAAGCTCTGCCAACTTTTTTTACAATGTTAAATGACCGTTTAAAAAATGCTCGATCCTCAATCCAGCTAATTTCCACATACAGAACGTACCGCTTTTTTTTTTACCAACCAAAAATCTGCATTTTTGGGAGGCTGTTCACAATGGATGAGCGCGTGTCTCTATCAAAGCCGATTTTGAAATTTCAAATAATTGTCTCTTACACAAATCTGGGAAATTACTACAAATTAACAGTTAGGTGTCATATTTACGGTCAGTTAATAAGAAAAGTGAGCAGTATTTGAAAAATGTGCCTTGATACCGAATTATTACACATTCTCACTTAACATCTTGGTCCAAACCACAACCCGATAGGACAATGATAGCTTCCAAGTGATCCTGACTTTACCTCTGCGTTCTGCGTCAAAGCATGGTTTTCTCGAGCTTATCCAACTGTCTTAAGAATAAAAAAAAAATTGCTGAAGAATTTAAAATAATAACTTAAAATACTATGTCAGATATAAATAATTAAAAATCCATAGTTTAAGAAGTAATTTTGCAAATGATTTTAGAGATATATGAACACAATACAAATTTCCACAATGGTATAGTGTGGCTCGTTGGTCTTGTGGTTAGCGTCTCTGCTTCCAATGCAGAAGGTCCAGGGTTCGATTCCCGCTATACGCCCTTAAAATTGTCAAGAGATGGCGCTAGTGGTCACCGCGCGAATACAAAGATGTCGGCTACGATGAGGTCGCTCACGCTGATGCTCACGCTGGCGCACCGTGAGGCTCCGTATGCGAGGGCCCCGTCAAACAGGGGCTATTTACATTATTTTGATCTATAGTGACATTTTGGAATTCCATTACATCTCACAACTGAAATAAATTAATGTGTGTACTAATTGGTGCCTAGTTAATAATCTGTCTGTGTGAATGAATGTGCATACGATGTCATACTTGCTGTGACATGTGCCTATGCACAACGCTGAAAATCAACTTTTATCTTGAACACAATATCGCAAAACAACTGGTTACTTTTACATTCGATTCCAATAGGGGAGGGCGAACCTAGGTTTTTTGACTTTCGAGCCGAACTCGAACTTTTGAACCAAAAATTTTCGAACTTCGAACTCGAGCCGAACTTTTGAAAATCCATTATTATTCTGTAACGAATAGACATTTGTAAAAATTTTAAAAAAGGTTATAAAAAATTTTAATTTGAATATAAAAGCTCAAATTTAAAAAAAAAAAGTTATAATTTTTTTTAATTTAAATATAAAAGCTCAAAATAAAGGCTCCATTTTGTCATAAAAAATTCAATTAATTCAAACTATTTTTCAAATTTTACGTATTTTCAAATTTCCCGCCCTTAAGATTCAAAAATGTTGGTACTCTCGTAGATCAAGAAGCAAAATTTCTAGTTTGTGTTTGTTATGTGCGACCCTGCACGACGAGTGTGAATTGTGACATCGAGCCAATCACAGATGCGCACCGCCTTCTAACAGATAGCTTCGTCGTGACGTCATGGCGTGACAAAACGAGAACTTTTCAAGGCGCTGGAACTTGGAAAATTATGGAAAATCAGCTGTTAGAAAAATCCAGTATGGCGATCGCTGCTTTGTTGTTTTCTTACGCAAACGATGTATTCAATCAGTTTTTGGCGTGTTTTTTGGCGTAATTTCAAGACGAAGTTCGTTTAAAGTTCGAAGTTTTGATAAAAAAACCGAACTCGAGCTTAAAAAGTCGAGCCGAGCCGAGCCGAACTTCAAAAAAAAGCTCGGCTCGGGCTCGAGTTTTCGAACATTCGCCCACCCCTAGGTTCCATCAAAGGGATCAAAATAGAAAATAGTCCAGTTTGCATACAAAACTCAGACAGTAGGCCGTAATAGGAATTCTTAGCACTTCCCTAATTATTTTGCAAATAAACTTTACAGAAATGAAACTAAGGTGACTAGGACCTACATATTTTTATTTGAAATCTTTTGAACAATAAATAATACGTAAAATAAGTATACTTTTCAATAACAAAGTATGAATATACGAATTGAAATGGACAGTAGGGCCCTACAAGTGGATATGAAACACACATTTTAAACCCAAGTAATAATCAAATACACAAATAAACGCTTATAAATAAATAATTACCTAGTATAAATGGAAATAATTGAAGTGCACATATATTTCCAAACAAAAAGTTACATAATAATTATTATTATGCCAGACATCGCTCCAAAATAATGGTAATTAAACATTAATTAAACACCATTGAGCCTATTTGTGATTCATTCATTGGGAGTACTAAGAACTTCATACTAAATTGCCAAGTTGTTTGGAACAATGAAAATAAAATTCGAATATGGATAGTAAAAATTGTTTTCTACTACACTTGGGCCTAATCGTAAGCAATTTTTAGCCTCTCTTTCTCTGCATTTTATTTTGTATTGTTACTAAATAAGCAGGTTCGCTACACGTCAATTGTAAAACATCTTATATTTCGTTTTGTAGGAATTAAAATGTCCCAACTGCCAAGGGACAAACTTGTCTGTCTTCTGTTGTCTAACTACGTAGGCTCTATACATGGTCGTGTTAGTATATTTGGAAGGAAATGTATACAAAGGATATTGAAATGTGACTGATCCAGCATTCACTTTTTACTGAGTAAATCTTAGGTATAACGTTCGGTGAAGTTTTCTGATGGTGGGAATCAACTCGTCGACCTTTCAAATATGTGTCTCACTTGAACGGCAATGGGATGTTTGAACTACCACTATCGATATTGCAAATTACTGAACCCTTTAATAAACAATTGAATACATCTTTCAGCAAGTTACTGAGTTTTTATAGTTTTATCATCCGTGGAATAAAGCAGACTAGCTATACATAGTATATATATATTCTATACTGGAAAAAAAAGTCCAATTATTATTGTTATTCTGATTTCAATCCATACCTACAATATTATTGTTTCGTGTTGTAAAATCGAAATACTTACTGTTTGTTTATAAACCTTGAGGCCTAAACTACTATTATTAATTACACCGTCAGCTAGAAATAATATAAAGTAAATGCCCATCTTCGGAATTTACTTAGAATCAGGCCTGTATTCTCACAAAACTTTGAGAACCTAGATCTTACTTTATTTATTGCTATGTTCTCTCAGTCAGCCTATAGAAAATCAGTTGAAAACTAATGTCACAAAAACACAACACCCTACGTTGAACGGTGTGCCTTGGCGAATGAAGTTTGAAATTATTTTAAGGTGGCGATATTGGCTGTGTACCAGATCAGAAAATTTGAAAAAAAAATTGTTTTAATTTTCTAAAAGAGCCGGGTTTCAAAGCCATTCACAATATTTTGACTTTGTAGCATTTTTTGGAAAATAGAAAAACCTGCTCGAATAGCCTTTAATCCATCAGCTCTTGGCTTAGGAATTAGTAAACGGTGACTTCAGAGCCGTCCTAGCAGCGAGGCACATAATAAATTAAAAGTTGTTAAAAAATTGTTGATTCTGCGTTGTTCCGCGGGTGTTTCGCACTGTCCATACTTTATCACGTAAAAATTACAGACAAGCCTAGCCCTATGGGTGGAAGTTATTGTCACGTAGTGTAATCTTTGCTACAGTGCTTATACTAATGAGTAATGACTATAAACAACCTATTACAATCTTTTATTCATAAATTATAATATGATTCAACATTAAAAAGATCAGTATCCAAGCCGATAAATATACTGTTCAGTACGTAAAAAGTAAAAACTACAACCAGTTTGAATTCCGGGCTGCTTGATGCCACACAAAGAAGACATCTTGGGTCGTTCAAATTGCCTTAAATCCCGGACATGGTGGTGACTCTAGGTACTAATAGTATCTCTATGGGACTAACGTAGTGAAGTCAGCGTTGCGCATGGAAGGCCGGCATATGTCACCTCTGGCTTTGACCAGGGCTGCGGAATATAATGACACGTAAATAATTTCCATAAATAAAATAAATAAATAAATTCCTTTTTAATGTCTACCAATCAGTCATAACTGATTTTCAGTGGGGGACAGTAAACCAAAGCGACCATAGCAACAAGGCCAATTCAGAACAACTTTAAATTTATTATGTGCCTCGTTGCTAGGACGGCTCCAAAGTTACCGTTTATAAATTCCTAAGACAAGAACTGATGGACTTAAGTCCAAATCAGAAGTTAAAAAACTTCTGACCATAATGGGAATCGAACCCTGGACCTTTTGCATTGGAAGCAGAGATGCTAACCACAAGACCAATGAGCCACAAAAACTAAAAGACCAATGAGCCACAACACAACACGTGCATATTGCCGAAAGTAGGATATTTATTGTATCACGATATCGCCTTGTGATATCAATATGATTTTTTTATCATTGTGCAGCCTGTCAATACTATTGTGTCGTTAATAGAATTAATGTATCTGGATGGATTTTGCAGGTATATTGCTGGGTGTTGCTGTGAGAACACGCAAGCCTCTAGCAGTTCCACTAGCACCTCTTGTGTGGAAACTTCTAGCAGGAGAAACAGTCAATATGGACGATCTTGAAGACTCTGATAGTTTGTATGTGCAGAGTTTGCGTGGGATCCGAGATATTCATCTGGCAGGGGTAACGGAAGAAACCTTTCATGAGGTATGTTGACTTGCCTATACACACAGGCACACCAACAGTGTCGTATTTAGGTCTAGGCAACCTCGGCAGCTGGCTAGGGCGGTAAAGCTTAGGGGGGCGGTATTTTGCCAAAGATACTGAAGAGTGAAGACTATGTAACATACTGGTAGTTTAAATTTTCACAGAACTACTGAAATTACAAAATAAAAATACCTTTTGCAAGAAAATAATAAGCACTCTGTAATTATGTAATCAAACGAGCTTTTCAAAGCGGCACATTTTCTAAAATTTTGCCTTAGGCAATAGATTTTACGCTGCTGTAACTTTGGTCTTTACCAGACCCCACACTAATTTTGCTAGGGGTTCGTTAATTATAAAAATGTAACTTTTTTTTACCTATAGGCACCGTGCGTTGATACTACTAGCGCTCGTAGCGGCGGATTCTAACATAAAATTGGTGAAGCTGCCCACAGCTGGCGTAAAAGCTTGTATTTTGCTCATGTTAATGTCAGACAAGAGTGTTATTATTTGCCACTATATGACGTGAAAGTCGATGTCAGTACATTAAATTGTTTTCACTATAAAATATACTGTGATAAAATTGCCGCAATTGCAGTCTGAAAGGCCGACTGTAAAATGTAAGCCTCGCCGGCCTAGCCCAGGCTAGGCCTACCTAGACTGGGGCCTACAGTTCAAGGGGAACTGTCATACTCATGCCATGTCCTACGATTGTGATACCGAGTGTAGTGTTAGCATGTAGAATAATTTTGAAATGATGTGATAAGCCTAGAGTAGGTTACAAATTTTGATTGTGTTTTTCATGGGCTAGGACAAGGCCTTGGCTCATCAGACTAGTCACTAAAGCAAACAAAGCCTAGGGCTAGGCCCAGCCCTCGGGGGTAGCTGGGCTTGGCCCTAGGCCTACTTCAAGGTTTTTATTGGAATGAATTGTGTAGGATTATTGTTTCAACGTTTTGCACAAGGTGCCCAGCATCTAAGGTAGCAAATAAAGTTGTAGGCCCCTAGCATGATGTAAGCCTAGCCCCTAGTATTGACAAAAACTCTAGGCCAAGGGAAGACCTAGATCAATTAAATAGGTAGTAAAAACCTATGGCTTAGGCCCTAGGGCTGCATGAGGGACTTAATTTCGAGCAGAAAGTCAAAATTACTTCTACAGGCTAAAAGTACACTCGGTAGGCCTATCACAATCGCAGGGCATGACATGACATGACAGTTCCCCTTGAACTGTAGGCCCCAGTATGCCCCAGTCTAGCTAGGCG
This sequence comes from Sweltsa coloradensis, assembly GCA_024449915.1. Classification (NCBI taxonomy): domain Eukaryota; kingdom Metazoa; phylum Arthropoda; class Insecta; order Plecoptera; family Chloroperlidae; genus Sweltsa; species Sweltsa coloradensis. The sequence goes on from JAMZAV010001864.1 coordinate 24,384, forward strand.
TAGGCCGCGGCCAGGCTTACATTTTATTGAACGATTAGTCAGTCTTTCAAACTGTGATTGCATCAATTTTATAGTGACACTGACATAGATAAAACAATTTAATATACTTCCATCGACTTTCACGTCATATGGAGGCAAGTTGACAGAATATGTCTGCCTCACAACTTTGGCAGTTCGTATGCTGTTTATTTTGCCCGACTTAATTTCCGTCACGTCACATGACCTGCTTTGGCCAGTTCCAATCCTTTTTTAAAACATTAAGGTGTATTGTAGAACGCATGCACACTTTTAAATACGTATTTTTATGATTAGGCCTATATCGGGACGCTATCGGACATACTGCATAATGGTAAAGGCCTAGTGAGAAGTTGTTATTCACCAATATGGTTCGGGCAGCTGTCGCTTGTGCGCGCTGACTGTAAATTCACTAGCGCCATCAGTGGCTATTCACCCTGCCTATAGGCTAACTACTTGTGATGCTATGAGGAATAGGTCCTAGATTACGATGGGACAGGTAACTTTGTTGAAAAGAAGGTGCGACAGATCCAGTTATAGGTCTTGTGTACAGAAAATTAAAAGTGAAAACCCTTTAGTTAGACTGTATTTTTTTGTTGGGGGGGGAGAGGGGGAGGCAAAAAAATTAATTGACTAGGGCGGCTCACTACCTAAATACGGCCCTGCACACCAATGCCTTTAAGTAGAGGTAGTGAAAAATGGTGATAGCAAAATTTGTGATTTTTTAAAATGTCCGTTTTATTGCCTAAAATTAAAATGTATTGTCGACGAAATAAATCATGAGATGGAAGAAGCACATTGCACCTCACAATGATCGATTTTAACTTTTTGGAATCACTGTCATCAGTATAGGAGGCTGCGTTTATTTTTATTTTATTTTATACTATGTATTTATTTTACTAATGTTTTTGACAATTTTTGTGACATCAGATCACAAATATATCACCATTTCTCATTAGTCATGACCTCTACCTATAAAGCTTTGCTATAAGTTTCACTGAACTGATTTTTACTGATTTTTTACATACTATGTTATCTGTTGGGAGAGAGGTTTGAATTGAACCCCCACCTACCAACATGGTACCAGACTAGAACTAAGGCTAATCCAGTCATCAATTACTGGTTTCAATTAGAGATCAACATCATACATTTTAATTAACCAAGTTTGAATTAAGGGGGGTTGAATTATGTATATGGTTGAATTACAAATTACAACATGGATGAATAAACCTATATATTAGACTATGACTTAATTATATGTTTTGTAAACTTTTTTCTTTCTAAGCAGAATCTTAGCTCAAATTTTTCAAACTGGCCTCAAAATGGCAAGCACATTCTTGTGGTTGATGAGATTTGAGAGATCGTTACATGTCTGAATGTGTGTGTTGCAGGTGATTCCTCTGGAGTACTTCGAGAGTGCCAGCTGTACTGGCCGTCTCGTCCCCATCGTAGCGGGGGGTCGGAGTATTCCACTCACGTTCCACAGTCGCCTGCAATATGTGGACCAAGCTGTGCACTTCAGGCTGCACGAGATGGACACACAGGTAGGAACTAGTGCTCGTCCCCATGGTAGCGCAGGATCGGAGTATTTGGTTCGACCCCAAAACGGTTTGGGTTTGTGCAACCCTATTAATTTTGTAATTAATTTGTGGTTTTATGTAAAAAGTTGTAACGTGTATTAATATACCTTTTGAGTTTTGATGCCTCTATGGTAGGAAATGTCAAACCTTAAAATAAAATTCAATAGTTAAAGCTCAATGTTATGTATTTATATTGGATGTTGGATGAACGTAGCGAGCAAAGCAAAGATTCCATTAACTAAAAAATCCGGAATGTTTTTCTTTTTTCCCCTTTTTTCCGTTTGTATTATTGTGTGTCTGTTAACACGATTCCGGCTAAACCGATACTCCAATTGCTATGAAATTTCATGGAGGCCTTCGAAATCTCTGAACTTAGAACTGCCACTTTTTTGAGCGCAATCAAAAAATTATTTCTCATAAAAATTGCAATTTTTTTAAAATTAAAAAAAAAAAAAAAAATCTTCGACTTATAGCACTTACATGCTTTATACGTTTGTGATGATTTTATTCACAGAACCTTTATTTTTTGAATTCATATATTCGTGTGAAATTTGAGCGTAATCAAAAAATTATTTCTCGTGAAAATCGTAATTTTACGATTTTTTAAATTTCTTCGACTTATAACACCTAGGCCTACATGCTTTAACCGATTGTAATGATTTTTTCACAGAACCTTAATTTTATGTTTTAATATATTCGTGTGAAATTTGAATGCAATCGAAAAATTATTTCTCATGATAATCACAATATTTTACGATTTTTTTTGTTTTCGAATTCGAATTTCGACAAGCGTTTGCGAAGCTTCGTAGTTTAATTTCATTTGTTAAAATTTAATTTGGTGTTCTGGATAATTTGGCCCAGGACTAATTTTATTTTCTGCTCCATCTTACTAGTAATTAAATTAAATGCACGAACTTCATTGATACAACTTTTGTTTTTTCTTTCTTTGTTTCATCCTATGTAGCCTACTGTTGCCTATATTTATTTTAACATCTTATATTTCAATTTTCATTTTACAACTGGTAGTCCTAACAATAAGTAATTTGACATTCATAAATGATTTTCCTACATAGTAAATTTAAAAAAAAAAAAAAATTGAGATCTTGTTTATATAGGACGAGTGCAATGCTCGATCAGAGCACATTTCAAGATTTTTAATAATTGTTTCCTACACAAGTTTTGGAAATTTATACAAATTACCCATTTGGTGGCATACTTAATTTAAAAAAAAGGTAAGCACTACTATTTGGAAAATGTGCTTGTTGCGTAATACACACATTCTTACTCAACGTTTTGGTGCAAACCACAACTCAATAGGTCCTAGGTAGGACAAACAATAGCTTCTTACAATTAGGAAAAGGCCAATTGGCTAGTTTAGTATGATTGGAGAAGGGTTGACAGGTTGGAAAACCATAGAGAACATAAAGAACATAAAACCCAGCCTGAAGGGCTGGGGGTGACAAAACTTTTCACTTGCTGATGACAACTGCAGCTAATTTAAAGTTGTTTGTCTTCTTCTTCTTCTTCTTCTTCTTCTTCTTCTTCTTCTTCTTCTTCTTCTTCTTCTTCTTCTTCTTCTTCTTTTGCCAGCAATTGACCTATTTGGCCATCATGCGTTTCCGTGTTTCCCAGTAGAGATAGGATTCTCTTTCTGCCTCCTCCATATCTTTTGGCATTGCGTCTCTTATTTCTTGAAGTACCGGGCATCTACGTAGGTGCTCCCTGGTATGCTGTTCTGTAGCACAAAGTGTACATGTGTTGTTAATATTCCAGAGGAAATGAATAATGTAAGATGTAAAGTGAGTAAATGATATATTTTCCACACAAAACGAAAGGCACGTATTGAACAGATGCCATGGACCGAAGTAACAATCAAAAATTTATGTTTTAAAGTCAAAGACAGAAATCTCATCACTGCCTCCTAGTATGAACAAATGAAAATAAAAAGCAACATTTCGAAAATACGTGTAGGCCAAACATTCCGCCCACCTTGAAACATACAATTTAACATAACACAATAACAATGAAGTTAGAAAGAACAAAAGGTATAGGAGTTAATTCCCATCAAATTTGGGTAGGGTAAGCAGGATAGCTTAACAATAGGTCGTTGCAAAACTCCACTCGATGTCTTCACAGTGGCGGACCTCACCAAACCGTCAGAACCAGGGTGAGTATTCAAGACTCGGCCAAGTTTCCTTTGAAGAGGAGGAAGCCTCTTATCTCGTCTTTGATGAGCACCATAGCTCCAGGCTGGATATTGGCTTGCGTAGCCCACCACTTGGGTCGTTGTTGAAGTCGAGAAAGGTACTCCGAGGACCAACGACACCAGAAGTGCTGAGCTGTCTGTTGGAGCAGCTTCCACCTTGAGAGCTGGTTAACCTTGAGGGACATCAAGTCAGGTTCGGGAACGGCTTGCCACGACGAGAGACAAATCGTATTTCAGCTGCTATAAAAGCAGGTGTTGAAAGGTCGCTTACTAGCTGCAAGTGGATAGCCTTCGTGGAGAAGCAAATGAAAAGGGCGACATACCCCTTGTAATTTATTCGGCTTCTACCCTTCGTATTCCGCAGAAGGAACGGGCCGGCGTAGTCTACACCACAATGTAGAAAAGGACGAGCCGGACGTACTCGTGCTGCTGGAAGTTCGTTGCAGTGCGTTCGTTGCGTTGCGTAACATTGCGTTGCGTGGCGTAGCATTGCGTAGCGTTGCGTTGCGTTGTGTAGCGTAGCATTGCGTAGCGTTGCGTTGCGTTGTGTAGCGTAGCATTGCGTAGCTTTGCGTAGCGTAGCGTAGCGTTGCGTTGTGTAGCGTAGCGTTGCGTAGCGTTGCGTAGCGTTGTGTCATTCTGCTATTTGCAATGACTCGCATGCTCTACACAGTTCCAAACGAGGAATGGAGACCTGTCGTATCGGTGACACCTTTGTTTTACCACCACTAGTTGAACCATGACAGTACCATCTGAGTACATAGTGCGCAGGTAGACTACATCAGCATATGCAGCTTCAGAGGCATCACAGAAGCATACCAGTTCTGACATTGTGGCTGGGGTGCTTGAATGCATCGATTAATTCTGATGTCTTGTATGAGGGGAAGATCTTCGCAATATTGTCTCCACGCATTGTAGATGTTTTCTGGAAGCTCATCGTCCCATCCAACGTCTAATCTCCACAATGATTGAAACAATAGCTTGGCATTAATGGTCACTGGTGAAAGCCATCCCAGGGGATCAAACACCTTGGCAAGGTCAGATAGTAACTTGCGTTTGGTGATAACACTCTGGCTAGGGGGTTGGTTTACAGTAAATGAGAACTGATCAGCTGCTGGATGCCACTGAAGTCCCAATGTTTTTACCGATTTATCTTCATCGATGATCAAAGGCATGTTAAGTTCTCGCATTGGTTCCGGAACTGCTTCGATAACTTCTTGGGTATTCGATAACCATTTGCGGAGCTCGAAACCACCCTTGTTCGTTAGTTGAATAAGTTCATTCTGAAGCTGACGAGCCTCGTCAATGGTATCAGCACCCGTCATCAAGTCGTCGACGTAGAAGTCCCTTATCACAACAGGTGCTGCCTTTGGAAATAACCTTTCTTCATCCCTTGCCAGTTGTTGAAGGCATTTCGTAGCAAGATAAGAAGAACAACCTTCACCATAAGTAACTGTTAACAGTCTGAAGTCTTGAAATTGGTTCACCTGGCTTCGTTCTCCACACTATTCTTTGATAATCGACATGTGAGTGATCAACCCGAATTTGTCGATACATTTTGGCGATATCGGCTACTAGAGGAATGATGTATTTTCGGAACCGAATCAGTATAGGAACGATATCGTCTTGCAGCTTAGGTCCAACCATTAGTTTGTCATTCAAGATGCACCCGAAGAAGACTTCGCTGAAGCGTCAAATACAACCCTCAACTTTGTGGTTGTACTGCTCTCCTTCATGACTGGATGTTGAGGAATGTAATACACTTCACTCAAGGGCTTGGTTAGTTGATTTTGAGGCACAAGCTCCATGTGACCCAGTGACAAGTATTCAGACATGAACTCATCATATTGCTGCCTTTTATCAGGTTGGTATTTCAACCGACGCTCCAGGGAAGCGAGTCGATGGACCGCCTGATTGCGGGATAGCCCAAGCCTCGGGCTGTCTTTCCGAAATGGAAGTTCAACTATAAATCTACCAGAATCGTCTCTCCGGTGAGACTTTTCAAATGCTTTTCACACAGCTTCTCTTCTGGAGTCAGTAAGTTTGCAGAAGGTATTTCTTCTAATTCCCAGAATCTACGCAAAGTATTGTCCATGTCACACTGAACATGCAGTGTTGCTATTGGTGACTTAGGACCAGGTGCATTAATGGGACCCGAAAGTACCCATCCAAGTGCTGTTTCCAGTGCTATGGGTGAACCAATGTTTCCTGAACAACGACCAGAGCGCAAAATCAATGGGTAAACATCTGCTCCGAGAAGAACATCGATACTTCCTGGAATGTTGAATGATGGGTCTGCCAAACTTAAGCCATTAAGATGTGACCAATTTCCCTCAATATTGACTTGATTTCTCGGAAGAGTTCCTGTAACCTTGGGCAGAACTAAAGCCTCGACGGCAAAGGACTCTTCATTATTGAATGTTGAAGTAAAATTCAATTGTATGACGCCACGACACTTGCCTACGCTAGTGGAGGCCAAACCTGAGACACACACCTGAGTCGACTGTGGGTCGCAATCCAAGCTTTTGAACACAGTTTTCTGTAACAAAACTAGCCTCAGATGCTGAATCTAACAACGCTCGTAATGGTCTGCTTACACCATGTATATCCCGCACATTGATTATGGCTGTTGAAAGCAACACCATTGACGAAATCGATTCCGTTGAGAAATGGGAGGAGACGGCAGTAGACTCCGTAGACATGACCTCATCTTGTTGTTCCCCTGAGACTGTTTCATTGAAATGCAGCAATGTGTGGTGCAGTTTTTGGGCACATGCGGCAACTACCGGAAGTACAGTCTCTAGCAGTATGTTTTTGCCCGTAAACAATTGAAACATAATGATTTGCTCTTGACAAATGAATGACGGTCGTGTATGTTGTCGTTAAGAAAAATGACGACACTTGTGAAGGAAATGACTTCCTGCGCACTTGACGCATGATGGAATCCCCTGTTGCTGAGACACACTGAGATGTGAAGTTGTCTGCTTCGGGTAAGTTGACTTTGTACTACTGGGTGAAGGACCCTTGTGATTAAGGGTGGGCCTACCCGCAGCAGCGAGTGCTCGAGCACGGTGCTCAATGAAGTCAGTTAACTGTTTGAAAGTTGTCGGCTCCTTAGTTGTGAGTGACAGCTCCCATTGACGCCGAGATTCACTGTCCATCTTACCAGCGGTGTGGAACACAAGCACAGCGTCCCAGTGTTCGACAGGTTGACCAAGAACTGCCAAGGACCTGGTACATTCCAAAGTTGTGTCTAACAACTTGCGTAATGCAACAGCTGACTCCTGTTGTAGGACAGACTGGGAGAACATACGCATTAGAACTCTGTCTACGATTTCCCGCGTATTTTGGTATCGTGACGTCAACAATTCCCACGCTTCGCTGTAATTAGCGCTGGTCACAGGAATAGACTGGAGTAAAGCAGCAGCCTCACCTTGTAGGGAACACTTAAGATATTGCAGTTTTTCAGCTCCAGACAATTGACTGTTGTTGTGTACTGCCGCCTCGAAGAGATCTCTGAATGATAGCCAACACTGTAGGCTGCCATCAAACGTCGGCAGCTGAAGCTTAGGTAACCTTACTTCACTGGGTCTAGGCCTAGCTTCGGTGGACGTGGTTGTCACAGCGCCGACGTGATCGGTTCCTAGGTCCAATAATCTAATCCTAATGGCCACCAACCTTTCAAAAACGTCGTTAATATCAGTCTCATACTGCTCAGAATTCGGCATCATCTTCCGACGCAGCACTGACGGCGTGCAGTAGGCTGTCGCTTTCTGTAGAAAGTTGATGCACTCGTTCTTTATGTACCTTGATTGATGATATTGATAACTCACCGGTCTGCACGTTGTTGATGGTGTTTTCAAGACGAGTCACATTACACTTGAGAACACGTTTCCTTGCTAGGAGTTGATCCATTGCAGCATAGGAAAAATGGCGTAAACCCGCTTCACAAACTTCACTTTAACTCACACTTTTTCCCCGTGGGCGTTAACAATTACCAAATAATCCGGATAAAACTGATATTATCCGGCTGTCCGGGGGACCAATAAATGTTGTTAATATTCCAGAGGAAATGAATAATGTAAGATGTAAAGTGAGTAAATGATATATTTTCCACACAAAACGAAAGGCACGTATTGAACAGATGCCATGGACCGAAGTAACAACCCAAACATTTATGTTTTAAAGTCAAAAGACAGAAAACTCATCACTGCCTCCTAGTATGAACAAATGAAAATAAAAAGCAAACATTTTCGAAAATACGTGTAGGCCAAACAACATGTGCTTGAGTCAGTTATCCCCAGTTTATGAAGGTGTGTAGCTAGCAGGTCATGACCGGTTTCCAATCTGAATTGTGCCGTCTCAGTCTGCCGATTCTCCACTTTGTTTTTTTTGTGACTGCTCCTTGCCACTGTTTGCCTTTACTTGCCTTCTCCCATACCTTTTTGATGTTGTTTTTTCACTGCCGTGTTCACATTAGCTTTAACGGCATTGTAGGATAGGGGCTTCTTGTTCTGCTTCATCCTGCTCCCCTCTTTCGCGAGTCTGTCTGCTTCTTCGTTCCCTTGTATGTTACAGTGTGCTGGCACCCACTGTAAGGTAACCTGTTTTTTCCCTGTTTACCAGCCAGACCAGTAGTCTTTTACACTCCAACGTCTCACTGTCTCTCATAGTCATGTCCTTACTCACAATGGCCTGTATGGCTGCTTTGGAGTCTGTGAGAATGAGTGCTTTTTGGTATTTGCTGTTCCTTTATTTTAGTAAGTGCTACTTTGATTGCCTTGATTTCTCCGTCATAACTGCTTCCATTACGTCCTGCTGGCAATGCTTGCTGGAATGCATTGCAGTATACCCCAGCCCCTGCTTTTCCCTCCCCTGGGGTAGCAGACCCATCTGTATATACAAGTACCCATTCTGGGGTGGGGTAGTGCTTCGCTATATGAGCAACTGTCAGACATTGAAGTTCATCCTCAGTATAATCCGCCTTTTTCTTCTCAATTCCTTCCACCGTTAGCTCATGTTGGACTTCCAGTACAGCAACCCTCATATCAGGTGTAGGAAGCTCCATTCGATCTCGTAAATCCACCTTACCCAAAATTTGCTTCTTTAGTTGCTTCGCTGCTGTGATAAATGTAGTTTGTGTCTTCAGCCTCTCTACCGGCTCTCTGTCCCATTCCTCTTCGTCAAGTCTCAGAAGTTTCTCATGTAGGCATATCGATGCTTTGCTTCTTCTAGCACTTAATGGTGGGACAGTCACCAGCATTTCCATTGCAACAACAGGGGTAGACTTTGTGGCACCTGTACCGGTAGCTATGCGTAGGGCCTGGTTTTGTACCCTATCTAACTTGACGACGTGACTGTTAGGTGCTGTGATGAGAACTGCATTACCATATTCCAGCACTGGCCGGACATATGTCTTGTACCTTGTTGCTAGTACATCGGTCGATGCTCCCCAATCCACTCCTGCCACTCGTTTCATGAAGGTTAGTCTTTTCTTCCCTGCTTTACTCATTTTTTCAATTTGTGAACTTCCTGTCATTTTTGAGTGGACAGTGTCATGCCCAAATAGACTGCGTTTTCTTCCCGATGTATGGTCTTAGTGCCGTACTCCAGTTTGAATTCCGGCGTCGTGTGTGCCATAGTGTAAAAGTCATAGACTGTCTTGATTTCGTTCACCGTCATTCCGTCTCTCTCCGTCCATTCCTGCAGTGCTTTTAATGCCTTATTCATCTCTCTCTCCATGTACTTTGCATCTCCGCTTGAGACCCACAGCACCACGTCATCCGCATAAAGCTTAACTTGTACATCGCTTCTTTCCTGGATATACATCGCAAGGTCATTTATGTATATTAAAAATTGCGTAGGGCTCAGCACAGCTCCTTGCGGTACCCCGCTCCTTGTTTGCCTGTATCGTGATACCTTGTCATTATATTTTACTCTTATAAAACGTTGGCTCAGTAAGATCTTCACCCATCTATACAGATTCTTTGGGACTTCCATAGCTTTCATTTTCTGTAATAGACGTTTCCCGTCCACTACGTCAAAGGCTGTTTTAAAATCTACATATTATACTGCCAGTGTAGAGTGTTTTTTGTTAAAACCTTCTTTCACTTCTTGCATGATGTACGCAATTTGGTCCACGGTGCCACGATGAGATCTAAATCCAGCTTGATGTGGGGTGAGGCGACTTTCTGCCTCCAGGTAACTTCTCAGTCGTAGATTTACCATGTGCTCCATCACCTTGGCTATCATACTGGTTAGGGAGATTGGTCTATAGCTATCTATCTTGCTGGCATCCTTACCTTTCTTTAAAATAGGGATTACATCAGCCTTTCTCCATCCATCTGGGATGTCTCCTTCACATGTGCAATTGCATAAGTTCTGTAGATGTTTTCTGCCACTCTTCCCCAGCTGTTTTAAAAATTCTGGGTGAATCCCATCTGGACCTGGTGCTTTTTTTATTTTTTTAGTTTCTTGATGACCTCATTCAGTTCGGCCACCACAAATAGGCCGTTATATGGGTCTAGTTCATCACTCACATATTTGCTGTTGTCGATTTTGATATGTCCTAATTTCTGGTTGTTGCTTTCCTGTGCGATATTCTTACAGAAGGCTTCCGCTTTTGCTTTGCCCCCAATTAAATTCTTAATCCCCTGAATAAGTGGTTTGTTTTCCACTTGCTTCTTATTCTTGTTGCACAGCTTAGCCAAGAATGTGTGAGCTTTCGCTCCATCTTTCCTGTAGTCGATGTTGCTGACGTACTGTTGTAGGGCTTCTCTCTTGCTCTCTCTCAGCTTTCCCTTAAAAACCTGCATTGCTTTCTTGAGCACTTCCATGCCTCTGGGGTTTTTAGCATCTCTGCATCCCTTCGCGCCTTATTTCTCTCCTCCATAAGAGCTTGTAAGTCGCTATTCCAAAATGGCTTGTATTTCTTGACTCGCCCCCGGGGTACATGCTTCGTTGCAGCCTCTAGCACTGTTTCACAGAACTCTTTATATTCTTTGCTTACATCTTCTGTTTTCTCCCTGCCCATAAAATGCATCTGTCTCTCTTCGGTACTCCTTCCAGTTTGCCTTCTTAAAGTTCCAGCTTACCTTTTCTTCTTTTTTCTTTCCCTTACATTTCATCCTAGTTAGTAGTAGCATTTTGTGGTCCACGCCAGACGGGCTCTAAGTTTTCTTGTTTCATAACACCATATAGGTTCGCGTGGCAAAATGCTAGGTCCGGTCTAGTGAGACTACCTGTATTTGATATGAACGTGTATTGGTTGGGTGTTCCTTCCAATAGGATTAAGGGTTTGCTGTCTATGTAGTCTTCCAGAATCTCTCCAAATCTGCTCGTATCTCTGTATCCCCAGCTGATGTTGTGTGCATTAAAGTCTCCTACAAGTACGGTGCTCTTGTCTATAACCAACGTGTCTAATTTGTTAGTGACATTGTTTGGTGGGTTGTAGGCTATGGTATATTTTGATTTGGTGTGGCCTTTCCATATCTCTTAACAACCCTAATCCACGATGCGTTTCGTCCTTCTGGGAGCACCAAAGTTGGGAAGGAAGCCCCCTTACTGTCTGTGCTGATTGTGTGCCCCAGTATGAATGGTGTGTGAAGTAACCTTGCTGATGATGACAACATGCATGCAGAATTTACTTCTTGCGTGGCCCTACCACAGGTTTGGTTATGTGTTGTGAGTTTTGTTTGCATGTAGTTAGCTGATTTTTAGTGGCCACCATCCGCCTGATGAGTCCCAGTAGGACGAAACGCGTTGTGGATTAAGGTAACAAACAACTTTAAATTAGCTGCAGTTGTCATCAGCAGGTGAAAAGTTTTGTCGCCCCCAGCCCTTCAGGCTGGGTTTTATGTTCTTTATGTTCTCTATGCTTTCCCAACCTGTCAACCCTTCTCCAATCATACTAAACAATAGCTTCTATATGATCTAGCTAGACTATACCTTAGCATCTGCATCAAAGCCTGATTTGTAGGGATGTGCAAACCCACTTTTTTTACTTTCGAACTTAACTCGAACTTTCCCAGTTGAAAAAACCGAACTTCGAACTTTACAAAAATTTCAAACTGTATCAAACTGAAACTGGAACTTTGTGAAAGGATTGGGAAAATAAAATAAGCTTGTAAATTTATGAATACAGTAATGTAATTTTTATTTATCAAACAATAGAATCGATGTCTGTGAAGGGCCAGCTTTAGATTTTTTCTTTTCATTAATATCAGTATGAGATTTAGTGTAGGCGGCAAATTGCACTGGGTGCAGTTTTTAAGTGCCTAACCAGCATTTTAGTCGTTCCAGTCGGTATACTGAGCGCCTTATTACAGTGAGATTACTTTCCTTTTACACCATCTATGGTACTCTCGCCAATAATGCCAGGATCGTCCGCATCTTCTTCTGAATCCATCATAACGCAAGAAAAAACAATAAACTTTAAGCGAAAATACACTAAAAGCGAGATACGACGACATAAAAGTAAGAAAAGTGGCCTAAAATTGTAGTTGGTCAGGCAGTAGTCAATTCAACTCGTTGGGTCAGCTCTACCAACAGTCAACAAGAAAACCGATTATACTGCTGTAGTGGAAACTCGTTAAATGTTTTAATGCTCCAAGCCCAGATGTGGATATTTATTTTTTATTAACTTCTTGAAAATAATAAGTTCTTAAGTACGTGAACAATGTTGATTTCGGTTTTATATTGACATTACTAGCTATAAGATCAAGATTAATTATTTTGTCGTTGGCACCATTGCTCGTAGCATCTTCGACCTAAACTTCGACCTTTACGTGCGCACGCATAGCGCCAAACAGTGAAACTGAAACATTGTGCGGGAAGTTTGAAATAAAGAAGACACTTGATATTTCGAACTCGAACCTTGTTTTTACAATTTGAATGTTAACCAAACTTTTTTGAATTCGAGGTCAAGTTTGAATTTTGAACGTTCTCACATCCCTACTGATTTGCTTGAGCTCATCCAACTGTCTTAATAGAACTCATCTATATTTAATATTTATTATAATTAAACAGTACATTTTAACATCTTAATCTTCTTTTCAACCTATTGTGTACCATGCATCACAATTTTGAATAGACGAGCAATTGTGCTCTCTTTGTGTGATTCAGGTGGCAGCCATTCGAGAGGGCATGGCAGGTATAATCCCTGTGCCACTGATCTCACTCGTCACAGCCCAGCACTTGGAGCAGCTTGTGTGTGGGCTGCCCCACACATCTCCATACAACTACTCAAGAAAGTTGTCCGGTAAGTTGACCACTGTCTCTGAGCCGAGCATGGGCTACTCTACGATATCTGTAATTACAAACTAGGCTATGTAAGCTTTACCGTACAGTAGTAATTAAGAGTTGCATAAAAATAGCATTTTAATTTAGAATATCTTCTTAACCATCCAGACCAGATTTCTTGCAGTTGAAGAGAGAAATTATATCATAGGCATTAGGCAGCCTTCATTTAGCCTAAAGTAAACAATAAAATTTATTTTATGACAAAAAAAGTTTTCAGAATTCATTGCCAAACCAACTAAGAGATATTGAAAACTTTCTTTAAAAAATTTAGTTAGCATTTTGTAATTATTTACTACAATTCAGAAATTAAAAAAGTCCGCCCCAACCGGGAATCGAACCACGGATCTCCCGCATTTTTTTAAATTTAGTATTTAAAAAAATATATGGGTTCATCGATTTAGCGTGTATTACTCGCTATTATAATTAATTCTAAATCTTATAATAATTATAACTGATAATGTTGCTTATATTTGTGATCGTCTACCAGGTATCGTGAGCTGGATGAGAACAGCCTCCTCGTTCAGTGGTTGTGGGAGGTTCTGGAGAACTTCACTAACGCAGAGCGCGTACTGTTCATGCGCTTCGTGTCGGGACGCTCGCGTTTGCCAGCAAACATGGCTGATTTATCTCAGCGTTTTCAGGTAAGTGTGTGGCTTGTTGATTTTTTGGGTGTGAAGTTAAATGAAGACTGTCCAGGGTTCAATTCCCAGTTCTGCCAGAAGTTTATAACATCTGAAATGGTCTTTAATCCTTCTAAATATAGTGATGTTAATACTTAATGCTGGTGACTTTGGAGCAAGCTATATAACAAATTACATTAAGTTATTACGAACTAGCCTTGACATTGCTGACGTCTTCCGCAAGTGAGTTGTGTTCAACCTATCAGTTCTCTCTCTAAAATTAAAGTCCTTCACTGAAACACAGTTCCACTTCCATAACTCAAAATAAAATGTACTACCTACCTAAGTGGGTGAACTCTTGATCTTAATGTGCTCAAGTTCTTGCATTATTTATAATGAAGCATAAAAAACAAGACTGTTTCATGTAGATTTAGTACTTCAAAAAAGTGTAATACTAATCCGTGGCGATATCAATGTTAATTATGAAATTACAATACGCATTACGATATGAAATCATAGAAATGGCACTGATATCGATATGGAAAGAAATATTGTTGAACATCTATAGTAACCAAAATAAGTACACGTAATACACAATCCTAGCCCAAACACAAGTGCAGTGTGTGCTTTAATTTCTTTCATAAATCATTCACCGTTGATTTGTTGAGTTTATTTTGCACCTACCCTATAGGCTATAGGCGTAAAGTGGAATCCAAGGGCAGCACTGTCGGTGGGCGTAAGATGCATCATGGCCGGCCGGAGTAAGCATTAGATAAGTAGTCCTTCCTAAGTAGCAGTGTATAAATTGACAATTTGAATGCTCAATAATCAATCGTTGGTGAATGTTATATGTGATTGGGTTGTAAATTAATGAAATGACATTAGTTAGCCTGTTATGATATTGTAAGTCATTCAGCAACTCATTGAAATATATTTAATTCCCTTTTCCGATGAGTCAATTTAGGTCTACTTTTCCCGATGGATTTTCTACAAAATCAGATAGTTCCGGGCCATGTGTGACAAAATAATAGAAAGTTATTTCACTACTTGCATCCGTGTAATTTCTATAAGGCTATACCTAGTACCTAGCCATTTTCGTTAACCCATGTATTCGGAACAAGCTGTTTCCCGTAACGTAAACAGTTGGTGGTGCTAAACTCTGAAACTCGCAGCTAGGGCCGAGGCTATGGAATACCTAGATCAGTCTGGGAAACAATTTTGTGCTTCAATTATCACAATCTTTTCTCCATGGGCTTAATATTATTAGTATTGACCAACGTTATAGTTTATATTAAATAAGTTGACGAACAGTCTAAAAAATATCAAACAAGTGATAGAGTGCTGTGATTTCTAGGCCTAAAAGTGGGCGTCACTTTTAGGCCTAGAAATGAACAACGTTATGACAAGCTGATGCTCTATCATCACATAATTTTAACAACCTTACAATTTTATTTCATTTATAGGTAATTTTAATATAATCTTATTCTTACACTGTTTCAACGTCCCCTACAAGATTTTCCCTCCGATTAAACCAACGAAAACATCCTACCCTAGTCTGGGTTACTTCATATGTTATTGTTCCCGAAGCTCAACTTTCACGCTTATTTTCATCAACATTTCCTATCTAGGCTGTATACAATGTGGCTACAGATATTCTTCTAGATTTGCAAACTCAAATTAATAAATAGGTGGTGGCTGGTGTTGTTTCGTCTTTATCGAGTGTTTTCTTCAGTCGCGATCCATTTCAAGAGCCATTGAAAAACATACTCAAGCGGCCATATCACAACAGGAATGCTACTCTAGTGGGTTTGCACTTTGTTCCGTCAGCCACTTTGCTTTTAAACGCAAATTATTATTAAAAGAAAAATTACAAACTACCACATCAAGCACATTTTGATTAATAAACCCACATTAGACTTGAACCCTGCTCACTATAATACGTAACTACACTCATTACACAGTCACTGTATTTAGTTTCTCGATTTGGATGGTCGGGAAACACTCCCGTAGGTGGAAAAATTAATATTTAATACAATCCACGAAATTAAAAAATCCACCCCGATCGGGGTTCGAACCCGAGTCTCCCACTTTCCGGGTGGACGCCTTAGCCAACTAGACCACCGAGACGGTAACTACAGTAAGAACTCTCTTATCCGATCTCCGCTTATCCGATGTACCGTGTTAACCGAGCCGCCAAAAAAAAAAAAAAAATTTAAGTTTTAAATACGTAAATAAAACATAAAAATAATTACAGACGCCGCGCCGCACTTTTTTAAATGTACTCGCATACATTTGTAGGCATGCCTTACGAGTGAGTGCAAAGAAGATAGATCGGCGATATCTCTAGACTTTCGAGCAGTGTGCATCAGTGTCACTGAGCATATAGAGTTCAGTGGTCAGTGTGCGTCGGGCGCATCGCCGGTAAGCGTCAGTGTCACTGAGCATATAGAGGTCAGTGTGCGTCGCGCGCCTGCGCATGCGCATACGATCCAACCATCTCACACACAGCTGGTCAAAGATGGTCGTTGTGGAACTAGATGCAATCATGTTTCAACCGATTCACGAAATTCGTAATCACGACGCATTGAATTGTTATTCCTGGGCTTATCTTATTTCTTTCCCAGACTTATCTTGCGTCGAGAGCTTCAGCGCGGGCATAGTAGTGAGAGGTTTTCCCACATGAGAAAGAGAGCTAGGCCTAGGCCTATGTTTGCATTGTAGGCCTAGGCCTACTGCGTCGAGTTTAGGCCTAGACATACGTTTTTATTTCGACATGTAGGCCTAATTGTGTACGTGTGTTTGTGAGCTTGATTTACAAGCTATTAAATCAATAAGTATACGGATACCCTGTATGAAATGTATCGTGTGTATTATATGTTCCTTTATCCATTATATGTCATATATCATTTTACCACATCAGGCTATGCTACGAGAGCAAATAAACAAATGAACCGCGCCATCCGAGTTTTTCGCAAATCCGAGGTGCCCCCGGTCTCATCCAACTCGGATAAGAGAGTTCTTACTGTATTAAACTTCTGTATTGTCGTTACATTATAGAACTGGAATGGATGGAACAATAAAGCATCGAAAAACTGTTGCTGTTGAATTGACCAAACAAACATATTTATAATGTCATTACCTTACGCAGGTATGAGCGAGGGTATTTTTCTCGATTTGGATAGTCGGGAAACACTCCCGTAGGTGGAATAATTAATATTTTAATACAATCCAGAAATTAAATAATCCATCTTGATCGGGGTTCGAACCCGAGTCTCCCACTTTCCGGGGGAGCTTACCAACTAGACCACCGAGACGGTAACTATTTAACTTCTGTATTGTTGTTACATTATAGAATCGGAATGGATGGAACAATAAAGCATCGAAAAACTGTTGCTGTTGAATTGACCAAACAAACATATATTTATAATGTCATTACCTTACGCAGGTATGAGCGAGGGTATATTTCTCGATTGTGTGTGTGGGAGACTCGGGTTCGAACCCCGATCGGGATGGATTTTTTAATTTCTGGATTGTATTAAATACTGTATTTAGTATTTATCAAAAACCATTCATCTGTAAACCTGAAAGTACTAAGCCATGATTATGAACAATAATTTATTCCATCAGGTGATGAAGGTTGACCGTGCGCCCGATGGTCTGCCCACTGCCCAGACATGCTTCTTCCAGCTACGCCTGCCGCCATACAGCAGTCAAGACGTGATGGCAGAACGGCTTAGATACGCCATCAACAACTGTCGCTCCATCGACATGGACAATTACATGCTTGCCCGCAACACGGACATGGGACCTAACTCTGATGATGAATACTAACGGCTTATAGAAGATAGATCTCCATTCCAATCGAAATAAATTCCAAAACAAAATGAATGGTAAACATGGAGTAATGTGCAATTTACAGTAATATGTGATTTGCTATGCCTGATTAATGATATCTGCTCATGAAGATATACTGTGGGAGCAACACATTATAAATGCAGCGCTTCAATTTAATGTATATAATTTTACTATATGCCATATGGGACTTGTACAATTTTATTTAATAAACTGTTGAGACTCGATATAAGGTTTTGTTTCTGTTTGGATTAGTCTGTGTGTTATGTGGAAGTTGTGTTTTCATTTCAGAAACAGTTGCTCGTGCCCCAGGCCGTAGCAACCAATTAATGCAGGAAGCGTGCACTTTTTTCTACAAAGGCACTTGAGGTCAATGGAGAGAATTTCACACATGCTATCTAGTAAACATTTCACATTTACAAGCATACAAAAAGATTAAAAAAAGTAGGGTACTGATGTAGTTTTCGATCTACAATTTGTTCTAAAAATATTCCAGGGTGCCACAGTGAAGCTATGAGGGTGCTAGTACACTCGCGACACCTGAACAACAAGTCAAATTGTGGAGGGTGGGTACAATCTGTAGCAATAGTAGGAGTACAATTTAGGAATCATTCCTTTTAATATTCTACAATACAGTATGGTATTTTAATACAGGTGAATATAAAAAGGCTCGTTAATAAGAGACACATTTTTTTTTTCTTAGTAAAGTAGCAAACAGTAGGTGAACCATCATAGTAATACAAGCCAGTGTTGTTTTTCTAGAGGAACACAGGCCAGGCACCCTTTTCAATTCCAGTACAAAAAAGAATGAAAAGAAATAGGATTCTCAATTACAGTAGATTTATGATGAGGTGATGATATTGTTGACATATGACATATGAATATTTGGCTTTCCTATTTCTTGTCTGTTTTTAGTTATCACTCCTCCATTAATTTTCCCACTACGTTTCTAGCTTCTGTTATCACAGACACAGACGGAGACGACCACGACGTGGGGAACCCCTGCCCTCCCCATACGCTTGTGGCTGGTTCTGACCAGCACAGGCCTGTCCACCCCTTGTCCCCCCGCATCATCCCTTACGTCCCTCCCTTCGTCTCGATTGGCTTAGTTGCATAAATATGAGACGTTAAGCAATATCCAATCATAAATGTGTTTTGTGTTTTAACTTTTAAGACCTTCTTGGGGATCTCTGTCCCAATACTTAATGTCCGTATGAACCATTTTTCGTACAGGCTTCCTTCCAGCTGCTACATTTCTCCTTACTTCTAGTGGTGGAACTTCCGCTGCTGCTTCCATTACAGTGATAGGTGTGGTTTCCACTCCTCCTGTTATGATCCTTAAGGCTTTATTTTGGATAATGTTAAGCTTATCTAAGTGTGTTTTTGAAGTGTTTATCAACAGGGCATTTTATATAGACACATACGCACATATAGACCTACTACCACATATGAATAGTAGTTTGTGTTTATTTTATGTTTCTTCTTTGCAGCAAGCCTACTTTGGGTAACTGTTGGTACTCTATATATTTCTTAACTCTCATCCTCCAGCCTTTTGGCATCCTTTTATTTTATTTTTAACACATCTTAAAATAATAAAAGCTAGATTTTGAAATTCTTTTAGCAGGAAAGTAACAGGTAGTAGTATTTGTTATACATATCAATAGAATTAGATTTTTGCCAAGTTGGCAAATCCTGTACCGCTTGACTTGAACACATAGTGACATAACCAGTGTATGCCTATAGCAGGGTTGCCACCAAGTCATTTTTATCCTTGAAAGATACTTAAAAAAACCTGAAAAATCCTTGAAAACAGTTATTCCAGCATTAGCGTATTATAACGGCGAAGGAATGTTACAAATTTCAGGTTTCATACCAAAATATGTTATGCCAACCTGATTTTCGAGAATCTAGTCAAAATTACGTGCAGACAAACGCATAAGAATCAGACATTTTCAATTTTCTTCCAATATATTTTAACGTTTTACTTTTAGGCCTATACTCACCATAACTACCACTTGCGGTAAATGTTAGGCCTATGCAGTCACTTATGTTTATTTTTACTAGTACCTGATGTTTTTTTACTGTCTACATTGCTTTTTTTCAGTTTTTTGTATTAATGTATTTTTTAAAGACAGCAGAAAATCCTAAGATTTTGCCCAAAATTCTGTTATCCTTGAGACACTCTAAAAAATCCTGAGAAAAGGATAAAATCCTTGAAAGTGGCAACTCTGGCCTATAGCCCTACAAGCACAACACAAACATACACGTTGCAATGCACCTTATGTTATTTCAACTACAGTGTCAGTACGATTTAATAGCAAACTATACTTATTGTAGACGCACTATATTGAATATACCCCATGTAAAGTAGGGATGTCTTAAACTTAATATCAATTATTATATATTAAATATTAACAAAATATCAACATGTGCTTAACTATGATAAATATGTGTCATATACAGTAAAGGTACAAAGATTAACTTTGCAATTAAATAAAATGATCTATCAAAACATAAAACTGACATCTAATGTGCTTAACATTGTTTAGGATATTACGTATTGTTGTTAAAACCAATGCCGGACAAATCAACTAGGCCTGTCAATTCCTTGTACAGTTGCATCTGCTGCCGCCATCATCTTGGAAAACTCCGAGTTGGAATTAGCCAGGAGGTTACCAGGGCTGTCGTACTCCAAAATCTTCAACAAACATAAGACAAAAAAATGTTACACTAAAATGTAAACAGGCATTTGTTGAATCGTGGAAAAAATAATTACTACTATTGATGTTCAATGATATGAAAATTTATATTGATAATCGCGTTAAAATACAAATAATATGGCCAAAAAATATAGCGCCGATGTTCCGATAGGTCTCTTCACATTCACATACACTAGGAAACGCTCTGTTGGACGCGTTGATAAGCGAGCACGTGCTATAGCTAGACCCACATTGCATCCACCGCCATCTAGAGGACCTTGACTCCTTGGGGAAACTATTTAATTAAACTCTTTGTTGACAATAATAGACTGCTTCCTCGAAAGTATTTTGATTACTTCTAGATGGCAGTGCATTAGAAACTTCGCGCGTCTTTTCGTTGTCATGGCAACGTTACTTTTGTTATAATGTAATTTCCATCTACACTACTTATCGGATCAAAATAAAATTAACATATTCGTGACCGGACGGACATTCTAAATGATTTGGCTATCTCAGATTTTGTCGCCGTTTAGTTTGAAAAAAAACTTTCGGTTAACTTTAATGTAACTTTTTAACTTTTTGAACGATTTTGCCACAAAACTAATGGCATTCAATCGAGAACGAAGCTTGCGGATGGTCAAAATTTCAACTCGATCCGAGCCTCCGTTCGAACGTTATAACGAGACATACAAAAAAAAAACAAACAAACAAACAAACAAAAAAAAAACAAAACCAGTGATTAATTTTTCCGGCAGAGTCAAATGGAAACGCTCGCTTAATAATATCACGATTTATTAACTAGTTTTCCTGCATGTGCGTCTATTTGAACTATGTGCTATCTTGGCACAAGTGTTCTGTAAATCATTCGCCACCAGCAATGGGTCCCTCGATATCCCTTCCACGTAGGGTTGCCGTAAGATCAGGGCACAAATTCTAAAAAATGCAGGCTCAAGGGGAGATGGGTCTAGCTAGGGCAAAGCCCAGCCGCGGAGGCGGAATATGAACAGATGATTTTTTTGTCGAAGTGCTGTAAAACGACGGTTCCTATTTTTTGTGTGATGTGACAAATTTTATAAAATTTAACATAATATTTGGTGGGTACTAGGAACAAGGTACCATCAATTTTTAAATGAGTACCCATGCTGCTTTAATTGCAAACTTGATCCGAACAGAAGTACGAAAATTTGGAACCCGATTCGGTTCGGTTTCGGATTTTTTAAATTGCGCACGCAAACTTGACAACTCGCATGGAGAGTATGCGTTTGTGGCAACAGTGACTGCGCATGGCTTAGGATTTTTGCTGGTGTCGAAAACCGTCTTTTTTGATCTTTTTCCCAGAGTTTGACCCCCCCCCCACTTTTCGAAAATCAATAAAAACACGTCACCGATCTTGAGACTGAATGATTTTTTATGTTTCTGCCCACACAAAATTTTTAGCTTTTTTGTAATATAATGGGGTGGGAACCTTTATTTTTAAGTTATTATTAAATTTATGGTGGGATGTGACCGGAGCAAAAAAAATATTAAAAAATTATGAAGGCTCTTAGTCTTGTTTGCTGTCTTTTTGGTTAGCCTACCCTTAGACTAGGACCTGGGCCACAGGAACTGCTATTTCCTTTTGATTGCAACTGGGCCTAGGTTTCATCAATACGACAATTAAAATTTGGCGTTTTCGAATTTGATCAAAAAAACAAAGATCCTTATTTTTTACGGGGCCCTTTGGGGAGCCTAGGCTGGCCCTACCTTAAACCCTTGGAATTTTCAACACATTTAAAATTTTTTAGATTAGGCCTACCTATGCTTTATTATTAAAATTATTTTGTTTTGGTAACAAAAAAATGTTCTAGATCTAGAACTAGAATTAAAGGTTAGGCCTAGCCAGGGAAATATATTCAAAAGACTATCGGGAACCGGGTACCAAAAAAACGATACTTTAGGCCTAACCCGAACCCAAAAACGGGAAACCCGAAACCCCCCTATGCCGTGATTACGGATTTCGAAATGGGTTTGAAACATAATTTTATTTAAATTTTTTTCCCCACAGACGCAGCTATGATTTGGGAATTGGAGGAAACGAAATTGTTTTTCGCATGACACCGGTCGGTGCACGAGATATTTTCCGCTTTTCTGGCTCGCTGCACTCTAGGCAGGACGCTCTCTCTCGCACCCGGGCGGTCGGCAGATGGGAAAATACCAAGGGTGACGGGGCGGGTTAAAAGTGTTACGGTAGTACGCGCGGGTGGGGGAATAGTGTAGGGTTGTGTCTTCATATGATAGGAAGTACATTTTTGGAACTTCTCCCTTTACCAAAACCCCTGGGAGTGTTTTCTTTAAAGCATTTAAAAAAAATTTAAATCCCACTTTTTATCTCCTCCCTCTCCGCGGGCCCACACCACACAAACAACGCCGACGACCCCTCCTTGAGGACAAGTCAGTGTGAAGTGACAAAATGGCGCAGTAAAGCCCCAAACAGAAAACAAACAAGTTGTAAAATCCACGGGGTTTTGGTTGGCTAACATATATTAAAAAACCAAGCCAAATTGCCAAACGACAAAATGAACAGAAATAGCTCTTTATCGAATATCAGGATATACATGCAAAATAATTTTGCACGATTATCTGATATACGTCGCATATGTATCGATAGCAATAATTGAATACTTTTTTTAATGTTTTTCCCTTTTGAATCTTTTTCAACGTTCAATCATTTTCCACTGAACTGGGTTTTTTCTCCACTTTGGGAAGAAAATCCTTTGGGGGAATTTTACATTGCCAAAGTTGTATTTAAGATAAAAAAGTTTGACTAAACCCGTCCTCGAGCAATACTAAGATGCGGTAAAAGGGACGTAACGGTCGCGAGCGATGAGCGATTGTCAGTAGGGTGCAGCTCGTAAACTCTTGGGCTAGGGTCACGCACTCGGTCCCCGGTCTCAGGACGACGCCAAAGTTGTTCATCTAAAACCAGGATCTGCAAAAGAACAGAAAGGTTTCCATTTCATACACACCCAAACTTATTTTTTTTTTCAAGAGAACTGTTTTAAAGGGGGAATAAAATGATTATCTTTGTTTTAACTTTGAATTTTTGGGAGAAATATAGCCCTATTCATTAAATATATAATCAAATCATTGTTTATTTTGTAATGTTATTTTTTTTGTTTGTTTTAAAAAGAAATATTATACAATATGATATCATTTCTGATGATGCTATTATTTATTTTATAACAGAATTTGTAAGGCTTACGACGAAAAAAACCCAGAATTCAAGTCTTTAATTTTTAAAATGAACAGTGTCAACATCAAAGGAAATGGAAATGTATAAGATAATTTAAGTTTCCCACCTTTCTATTTTTTGAGCAAAACCCGTGCCCCGACAAAAGTTGCGTTCCCCCCCGAAAACTCTCTCCGTTGTTACCAGCTACCGAGTCCAGCGACCAGTGAACGCCCGAGGCGCTGTCGCAGCTTTGTCTTTTCTAGCGCTGTCCAGAGCTTTCATCACTTCGCAAACCAAAAAGGATCCCGGTTGGGCCTGATTCACAAGAGAAATATTTTAATTAGGCCCCCCTAATAAAAATCCATGGGGAACAAATTTGGGAAAGGAGCTTTTCATTTTCCAGTTTAAATGTGTGTTTTTTTTTAAAAAATAATTAAAGGAGAATTTTTGTAAAAAAATAAGATAGTATACTATTGTATCACAGAGTGCGCTTTATTAATAAATTTTAAATTTAAAAAATTTTGTTTCCCTACCCTATTAATTTATGACTCTACAAAACCCATTTTGGGGGGTCTTTGTTACCTATCATAACTTTGAAAAAAGCTTTTTTTATGGACTGTGGTAAATGGTAAAGGTTTTTTTTCATGTTTTTTAATCGCGATAGGTTTCACCCAAAACAAAAAAGGGGGTCCGCTGAGTCAGACTATGGGGCAGAACAATCAACTTAACAAATTTTAACTTTGGTTGTTTTTTTCTTACATGAAGAATGAAAAGAATAACCAAATTTTGAGCTATAAAAAAACATTAAAACAGAATAATTTTGAAGTCCCACTAAATTCTTAGTAGGCTATCGTTTTTAAAACTTACAATTATGATAAATTGTAACACATAAAACAGCATTTTCTTTCTGTGGCAATTCACTTGTCAACATGGCATCAATGTTTAAGAAACCTTAAAGGTACAAAAAACCTACATAGGCTATCCCGTTAAGAAGTTCACACTGAGGGATTGCCCAAAAAAGTTCCAACCATACGGGCACCGACCTTTTAAAAAAACAATAGAATTCCCCAAAACTGGGCCCTTTAAAAGGACATATTTTAGTTTGTCAAGATTTTAATTTCAATTGTACATGGGGTTTTTGGGTTTGTTGGACATTAAAATTTTATAACTAATACAATCAGTAATTACAATCAAAACTTTCTGGCTAGCAATGAACACCAATTTTGCCAGCATTTACAAAGCTAGTTTTGAACAACTATACCATTATTAAACTAGGAAAAAGCTAAAGTCCCGCCCATTGATGGGTGACTTTTTAAAGTTTTTTAGTTTTCGTGGATATCTTTACTTTTGCAGTGCATTTTTTTGTGCCATGCATTTTAGGTGTGTTGAAAGTTTCATTGTTTCTTGTCAAATTGGGATTATTACCCAAAAAAATTTTTTTTAAAAGCTTTTTTTTATGGATTTTGGCTCACTTTTCAACTTTTTCTTTCACAAGGTATACTCACATAACCTTGGTATTATGTATCTATGGGAACAAACATCTTTAATCTTAATCTTGAATCTTAATGTCAATGTATAAAATTTAACGTTGTAGCCCCCCATCCGTTTGTCAGAATGGCCCCAAAGGCACGAAAAAATTGCACAAAAAAATCAAAAAATTTATCAAAAGCTTTATTTTAAGATTCTGGGGTAATTTTTTAACTTTTTCTTTTTGAAATGTACAATCACCATAACCTTAATGCCATGTATAATAGAAAGTTTTAGCCCCACCGTTTGGCAAATTTTGGGCCCCAAAAGGACGAAAATATCGCAAAAAAAAATTAAAAAAATGTAAAAATACATATTCATGAGAAATATTTCTTTTATTGACCCAAAAAAAGGGGCAAATCTAAATTAGAGATTTTAAAGGTCCCCGTCAAATTTTTATCAGGATCGTATGCCGTTTGCCCCCGGGAGAGAGCGAACAGACAAAAGACAAAAAAAAACACCCAGCTAAATTTTTGGGGGTCAGTGAAATTGAAGTCTTTGCTTGTCATCCAAAATTTTTTGTTTTTATTTCCAAGATGGCTCCAAAGGTACACTTTGGTCATATGGAAGGATTAAAGTCCATATCTGAAGTTCAAATATATGCCTGAAGAGGTAGCGCCTGATTGAACCTGGGATGAACTTGGGATCTGAAGCAGCCACTTACAAGTCAACTACTATACCAATTTGATCCTTTTACGGGAAACTTTTCCTACTTCCAGTTGCCATCCGATCGATATAGAATTTTGCATAATTATTGTCAAGCAAGGGTATGGTCACTCTTCTATAGTCAAAGATTACTAAATAGTAAATATTAGTGAAGACATCGGGTAGTAAATATTGGAGTCGACTCCCCAATCCGCAATTTAAAAAAAAAAATTTAGCAAAGTTTTTTAGCCCCCTATAGTTAAAAAAATAATAAAAAAAAAATAAATTTTATGGGTCACCACTCAGCTATATAACTGTTTTGGGGGGGTTGCACACGCGCCCCCCCCCCCCCCTACGTATCCTAGCTTTTTGTCTTTTTTTGGCCGGGCCAAAAACTCTCGCTGATTTGTTAGTTTCTTTTTTTAGATAAGATAAGACTAACGGACAAAAAGTGCAATCTCATTCAATTAATCATAAAAAAAAAAAAAAAGAATTTTTTTATGCAAAATTTATGTTTAGCCCACTAGGCCTACTCTAGTTAACCTAAAAAAAAATTTTTTTTTTTTCCCGGAGTCGACTCCGATAGCAGTCGGGAAAATGTCCCCGAGTACCCGATGTCATCCCTAGTAAATATCATTGCGCATTACGCACAAATAAATTCCAAAATTTACCAATTTTGATAATTTAAAATACAAAATCCTAAAAATCCATGTAATTTTTTTTAGATATTTTTGTCATGGTATAAAAAAATGGGCTTCTAACTTCTATAGAAGACTGTATAATACATGACCATAACAATGTGCAAATCCTGGTACGTAACAATCTGATAAAAACTGTCTTCAGGAAAAATTCCAGAACAAAATCACTGGTATTGCAGACACTTGCTTACCTGATGGTCCCCTCAAATAGGACTGGGTCCTGTGGTATCACCGACAGTCGTCGGCGTAAAGCCTTCAGAGTTATTTCCGCAATGTCCTGACCATCGATCAGAATTCTACCAGAAGACAGTTCCACCAACCGAAAGAGCGCGACCACTAGAGAGCTCTTGCCAGACCCAGTGCGACCGACAATTCCTGTAGATACAAAACATGAATGTTGAACCACAATCGTGTGACAGGATTATGCTGTGAGGGGAGACCAGAGTCCAATTAGGATTGTAACTGTATTATGTATTGTTTATATATATATATATATATATATATTAGCACGTAGGTTTTCACGAACAGTCATAGGTACATCCAAATTTGGTTTTAGGGTTTTTGTTCGTGTATTTTCTCTTCTCTCTAGCTGGCCTACACAAGGACCATTGTCAGCTGGTCGACGTTTCGGCTGAATCACATCAGCCATCATCAGGACGAGACCCTTACAGCTCCGAAAAAACTACTGCTGCTGCTTCTACTGCAGACG
Organism: Sweltsa coloradensis; assembly: GCA_024449915.1. NCBI lineage: Eukaryota > Metazoa > Arthropoda > Insecta > Plecoptera > Chloroperlidae > Sweltsa > Sweltsa coloradensis. The sequence goes on from JAMZAV010001864.1 coordinate 51,446, forward strand.
TGGGAATGACCTCTCGTAACAACTCTGCTGGTTTATATACTCTCCAACTCAATGTACGTAAACACATTGCGCACGCAGCCCGACTCAGCCCGGGCAAAAACAAACAAACATTAAACCAGACGGCTTCGGCTACGTGTAGTCGGACCTGTGTATTTTTTTGCCACACTGTTTTTCGCAAGAATACCCACACAAATAGGCTATTGAACGGTATGTCCCATCATCACCCGGGACAACTGAACGCGGTCGTGCAGACACTAGCAGTTCGTTCAATCCGTCTGACTGACAACGAACATATGGATGAGGAGTGTAAACAGTTACGCAACATACTGATCGCTAATGACTTTTCTGAACACGTCGTAACGAGAGCGTTAAAACGCGCGAAAGAGAACATTGTGCGTACAAGACCAGACGACGAAACTAAACCACGCTGCACTGCCCTCCTGCCCTATGTTCAAGGTGTTACGGATAGAATTGGCAAGCTGTTACACCAACACAACATCAGGCCAGTTTACCGGACAGACCGCCAAATATCATCTTTTTTTAAAGAACGTTAAAGATGTGGATCCACTGCATAATCATGGAGTGTATGAGATCCCATGTGGGGTCTTGCGAAAAAACTATATTGGCGCAACGAAGAATTTTGGGCCCCGGTTAAAAGAACACAAGCTAGCTGTACGGAAAGGTGAAAAGAACGTCTTCTTTTCCCCAACACGCGAAAAAACCGGGTCCTCTATCGACTTCGAAACACACGTGCCCTCTGATAAAGAGAGCATTTTTCGCCACGAGTGATTAGAGAAGAAATAGAGATACACAAAGCCCCCACACGATAAACAGGAGGGATGACGCACTCTCTTGCCAGCTCGGGGAGACCTCCCCTTGGTGTCACCCCAAAAGACAACCTAAACACCCCCAAACTATGCCCCCCCCCCTTTTTGTACATTACACCTCCCCGCAAACAATAGATGCGGAAAAATAACAGGTCCGACTACACGTACCGAAGCCGCTGGTTTAATGTTTTTTGTTTTCCCCGGGGCTGAGTCGGCGCGTCGAAAATGTGTTTACGTACATTGGTTTGGAGAGAAATAAAAAACCCCGCGGGAGTTTGTTACGAGGTCTTTCCCCCGTCTGCAGTAGAACCCGCAGCAGTATTTTTTTTCGGAGCTGAAAGGGTCTCGCCCTTGAGGCTATTTTGTTTTTCAGCCGAAACTCGACCAGCTGACAATGGTCCTTGTGTAGGCCACTGAGAGAAAAAAAATACACGAACAAAAACCCTAAAACCAAATTTGGATATATATATATATATAAATATTTTTGTACCGGTCCGGTACTTAAAAATTTAGCAATTCAAAAAGGGGGGTGGGCCTTTATGGGGAAACCCCAATTAAAAAAAATATATATAAAGGGGTCAAAAAAAGGGGTGGGCTTTATTGAGGGCAGCCTAAATCGATTTAAATACATTTTAAATTGATTTATCAAAAGAAAATGACCATGTGAAGAGAAACTTTAGAAAATTCTGATGGAAATAGATAAAAAATCATCTTCGTTAATTTGAAATCAATTTTTCGTAGGTATGTAGGCATGTATGTTGATACAGGTTTTTGTCACTTGCATTTGTGACAGCAACCCTTTTAAATCAAATTTTTTGAAACTAAAATTTGTTTAGAACTTTGAAGAAAAATATTTACGAAAAGGGTTTCACGCAAACTTTCTGTTTGACTACTTTACCCTTTTTAATTTTCTTACACACTTTGCAAAAAACGTAAAAATGAGTTGGCATTGAAGGGGTACTGTAGGCCCATCGATGAAAAAAACACCTTCTTTCATAGGCCCACAATTGGCATTTTTCATGCCATCCCTTTTTTTGTACAATATAGAACTCCTGTTTTTTTTTTAGATCCCTGCCATTTGAATTTTTTATTTTTTTTCAAATTTGGTTCAAAAATTTTAAAAAATTTTTAATTTTTGATTTCTTTTTTTTCAAAAAAACCCCTAAATCTATGAAATAATTCCAAAAAAAGCTTAGGGCAGTCTTTGTTCGAGAGCTCGGGACCGCACACGACACTCCCAATTTAACCTAAAATCATGAAAAATGTAAATATGTAAGTTCTATCAACATGCTCACCCCCTTGTACTCAGTGTACTAACAATCACTCATCATCCTCACTCACGCATTACATAAAAATTTTAAAACGTCAGATTTAAAAACTGCTGATAAGAGAATGGGAGTGGGGGGACATCAATGTGTATAGGGGGCTTGCTCTGATGCTCATTACCATATCTGTTTTTGACTGTATATTGTATCACTTTTTTTGTTTTTGTATCTATGTATTCCGCTTTTTATGTAGAAAATAAATAATAAATGAGGGGCTTTCTGTCACGTTTTTTTCCCAGGCGCGCACAGAACAACCGGGCTACGCTGCATTTTTAAAAATGGAATTCTTGCGTTTCCGGGTTTTGTATTACACAATTTTTTGTTTGTGTTGCTTGATCAAGACCAATTTAAAAAATATATTTTTACAAAGGAACATTAATATTGTTGGGCCCACTTATCCTAGCCCACGATTGACTCGTGTCTAGACAGGAGCTGTCCTAGGGCCCCGACCATGGAGTTATAAATAGTACGGCGGCGTACGCCGCCTTAGCGTCTTCTCATCTTTTTTTTGCCACAGCCTTTAAAACTAGGCTGGATAGAGAACCCAAAATTTTAGGGGCATTTTTATAATGAAAGTGACAGAGAGACAGAGTGCGGCGGTCACGTGACTGGAGAAACATCAGCGCTCTGAAACTGGCATTATAAACTGATTTTTTTAAAAAAGCAACGCGCTTTTTTTTTAAATAAACATAACCTTGTCCCGAAAATGGAAAATGAAAGGGATGCACGGGAGGCCTCGACAAATAATATAATCTTCCTCTTTATTGTACACGCCGTGAGAGTAAAAATGATAATTTGCCTCAAGCTTTTTAGACATTTTGAAAAATTTAAAACTAAAAATTTACATGCTATTTCCTTATGTCGATGTCGATGTGTTTAACCATTTTTAACTCCCCATCTAAGATTTCGGTGTGTACCCGCAATGGGGTCACCACGGTTAGGCTGCTGAATGGTAAAGCTAATTGAAAATTTGAATTTGTGTCTTAAACGGGAGAGGACCCCGTCGTCGCGGGAAATTTTCCCCTTTGCGTTGGAGGCTCTCCGAGCGCACCTCCGGCAATATCAAACACGACGGAGCGCGCTCGGAAGCCATATCAAACGCGCAGAGGCTGGGCGGAGCGATCGGATGAACGGTTGCATTATAAAGCCCCCGAATACCTTGGTGGAGTTTGTGGACAATTTATTTTATTATTAAATCTAAATTCCCGATTGTTTCTGGTATTCCCATAACAGGATGGAAAAACCTTTGGTGAGCATCCCATTAAATTTGTAAAAAAAAGGGTAATATTACAAAAATATTATGAATTTTATTAACCCTTTTAAAAAACCGTATGTCAAATGCAAATGTAGCTTTTTTGACATAGAGCAGCCATTTTTGGTTTTAGCGCATGTTTCCGTGCTGCACTTGGTGGTGAAGCCTTAAAAAAGACCCCATTCTTCAAAAATATGATAGTAAAAATATCTTTAGTTTAAAAAAAACCACTCTCCCATCAGCTTTTCACATTTTTCCTCTGTACAAAATATTTTATATGGGAAACGACAAAGTCGTTATTAGACGATGTGAGCGAGCCATAATATGTTGGGTACCTGGGAAACATCCATTTCCCCCTCCATTTCCTCCCTATTCTAAGGTGAATCTATCGCCCAGCGTGAAAGAAGAATAACTAGTGCTGGTGATCGAGTCGCTGGCTCTATGGAACATGACTGTATAAATTGGGTTGAAAGTGTTTTAGTGTTTTTTTCCCACAATGCGCCTGTAAAAACCGGATATTGAGGAGGGGCCCAGAAGGTGGGGAAAATTTTAAGCGAGCAAGGCCAAGCGCAATAGAACGCAGGCGAGGCGGGGGTCTTCTTCCGACCACTGTCTCCCCCCCCCTTACCGAGGCCCGTACACCGCATATCGCTCGTATTGAAAAGCAACGAAATGAAGTTCTTAAAAGATATGGAGCATTTAGAAAATAATTTTAGATACAGTACACAGAAAAAAAAGCATTTTTAATTATTATATTAGTTACTGAGTTCGGATGGGGAAAAGGGGATTCGGGGAGCTCTGTCGTCTTGATTTATTTAGTTAGATAGTAATCAATAACTAACGATATTATTTTGGTACTTTTCATTATAGGGCCGCCCCCCCCCCCCCCCCCCCCCCCCAAAAGGAAAGTAGGTTAGTGGAGTTGGGGTTGGGGGTTGGGGGGGCGTTTAAAACGCCGGGGGGAGGGCCCAGTGACCACAGCAATGCACTTCATTCCCCCCCCCAAACCCCACTACCACTTTCCTTTTTGGGGGGGGGGGGTGTTCCATGATTTAAAAAGTATCAAAGGGAAACGCCCCAAATCTTTTTGGGCGAGTGAGTAGCCATGTGTTGAGTACCCGGAACATTCCTTTCTTCCCCTCCTTAGGCCTCCCTAGCCTATCTTAGGCTACAGTGGCGCTTATGACCTTACAGGCGCACCCTTCCCAACAAACAAAAAAACCCTATTATTTTAAAATAAAATTTATAAATTTTTAAAGCAAAGTTCCCGGGTACTCAACACATACTGCTACTGTCTAAAAAGGAAAATTTTGGCTTTTCCCTAGTCTAGTTGGCTAAGGCGCTTTATACCAAAAAGGAGAGCCCTGGGTTCAAACCCCCGGTGGGAAAAATTTTGAAATTTCTGGTTTGTTTTTAAAAAATTAAAAAACATTTTTGAAATGCCCCCACTATATGGAAAAACATAGCCATTACAAAATAGAGAAAGTTTGCAAGGTTTACTCAATGCCCCACGGAATTGGAGAACCTTGGTCGTCCAGATTCGAAAAAACCTTTGATAAAAGCTATGCATGAAATCACGGCCTACCAAAAATTATTTGAAAAAAATGATTCTTAAAGTAAAAAGCATTGTTTTTTAAAAAAAAAATATACATTAGCAGTCTTTTTTTCAGTTTATTATTTTTGTATTTTAAAATCGAAATGGATTGTGCTTATTTTGTTAGCATTTCTCAGTTCCCGTCAGGGATGTCTTTTTAAAAATTTCAGCTCAATTATTGGGCCCTTTTGGCTTTTTGGAGGGGGGACAAAAACAGACTTTTAACTTTTAACATTTAACAGAATTAATCACGACCAAGGCCGATGAGTAGCGTTGTAGTCTACTTTCCCTGCGCCACCGCTAATAGGGAAACGCCAAAGCGTGTTAGACGGGGAGTAAGCCATTTGGAGTCCCCCGGAAACACCCCCTTTTTCCCCCCAAAAACCTAAGGCTGAATTAGCTGCATGGGATTTTTTCTCCTCCACATTTTATTAGGCTAGGGGGTTCTTTGGGCCCTTACAGTGTTGACCCCCCTTTACTACATAATCTAAAACCCCTCTCATTTACTCATGATATATTAATTTTAAACCCGAGTATTCAACACAGGCTTGCTCCCCGCTAACAAGACTTTGGCTTTTCCAGTATATTAGAGTATAAATAAGGGGGTTTTGAGATTAGTTTTTTATAAGGGGGGCCAACCTGTAAGCCTAATCGCCACTTACCTAATATATGTGGAGAAAATGCCATGCTATAGATTCAGCCTTAAGTTTTGGGGGGAAAGGGATTTTCCCCGGGGTACTAAAACCATGGTTTGCTCCCCCGTCTAAAACGATTTTTGGCTTTTTCCCCTAGTGTTACGAGTCCCCAACACATAGCTTGCTCACTCGTCTAAAAACGACTTGGCGTTTTTTAGTATGGTTTCAGAGGGCGTCACCAATGTGTAGCTTGTCGCCGTCTTCGTACTGAATGGAGGCTGGGGATAGTTGGGGTTAAGTTGTTTTGGATTAAAGGGGCTCAACTGTTAGGTTATAATACGAAACCTAATCGGGGGATATAGGAAGGAAAACCTTTAGAACAGAATCAGCTACAAGTAGGAAAAAGGAAAAGGGGGGTTTCTCACGTCGTGGTCGTCATAGTCTTTTCATCGTTCGTGTCGTTTGGTCGTCGTCGTTCGGAGGAGGAGAGGTCCCCGACGACAACTCCCAGAGCCCCCTTAGTTTCGAGGAAAATATTCTACTCCCAGCTAACTTTTGTGAAATGGAGTTCGTTTAGGCGCACCCCATCTTTTGGCCAAATGTCCCCCGCCTATATCTATAAATAACTTTCTATCGCATGACATTGCCCCTTAGTAAAAACAAAAATAAAACACATGGGAAAACCACCGACTGTGTGTTTTTTTATCCGTCACTGAAACAATGGTTTATTTTTTTTTATAAACCATGGCTGGGCCCTCATACGTATTTGCAAATGAACCTGTGCAATCTAAGTCAAAATTTTTAAAATTTTTTTTTTCTTGCGAGCTTAAAAACGCAAAAGAATTGCTCATTTTGTTAGCAGTTTTCATTACCTGGTCACGATTTTGTGTTTAAAAATTTAGCCAATCTATTTGGCCCTTCGGCCCTATGACCCGGGCAGACGACATTTAACATACATAAACATTTGGGAAAATGCCACGGCCCAAAGGCCCCATCGAGAGAGCGTAAAAGAATCCTCATTGCTTTTGCTCACTCGTCAATTTTAGGAAACGCCCAAAATCAGGGGGGGACAGTGAGGGACCTGTGTTGAGTACCCCGGGAACATTCCTTTTTCTTCCCCCCTACCCTTTTGGCCCCCCTAGCCTATCTAGGTACATGGAGCATTTTGGCCTAAGCTATACCTAAACTTAAATCCCATTACTTTTATACGAATATTATAAACAAACTTAAATGCAAAAGTTCGGCGATCAACACATGGCTCACTCACTCGTCTAAAAACGACTTTGGCGTTTCCCCGTAATATTCGTATAAATAATAGGGTATTCAAATTTAGGTATAGTTTGGCCATAATGCTCCATGTAGCCTATGATAGGTAGGGAGGCCAAGGTAGGGGAAGAAAAGGGGAAAGTTACCGGGTACTCAACACATGGCTCATCACCGTCTAACAACGACTTTTGGGGTTTCCCCGTTTTTTAAAAAAAACAAAAGCCGCCATTATGGGGGGGTAGAATTGGGTTTTTTTTTGCAAAAAAAACAAATTAAACACGGCCCCTAATTGTTTTAATTTTTCCGTTATCTTTAATGTTTTTACCAAGCAGTGATCAAGATCCCCGAATCCAATGGAGTTTCTACAAACCATGGATGTAAATATTTTAAGTCCTGCACAAACCAACGTTCTTCTGCGCTAAACGCAAATTTGTATAGTTAAAAAAATTTCCAAAAGACATAAAAATTGTATGGGTTTTTTCATTTCATCGTATTTTTTTGCATGCCAACATTTGGTTAATAATATTAATTACAAAAAAATAAAAATTTCTGTAGTGTTTTAACATTTCAGAATAGTATAAGAAACTAGCAGTACGAGAACGAGCTAAGATTTTTCAAGGTTTTCTCATCTCCCTGCGGGTTTTTGGGGAATCTGAGCGTGCAAGTTTCGATGATCTTGGCCAGTGCCGGCACCCCTTGCCTTCCAAAAAAATTTAATTTTTTTTCCCGAAAAAAAAAATTGTTGTTAAATAGAAACCCACACATTAAGCCCTTTACAATTTTTTTTTTACCTACCCAAGGTCTCCCAGCCCCATCAAACTAAAGTGGTGATTATTTCCCAAAAAGTTGGTGCCCCCATACCAAAAATCAACTTAAAAAAACCCATTATCAACCGATATAATTATCAAAAATTAAAAGCAAATGTTTCCGTGTACCAACACACGACTCGCTCACTCGTTAACAACGACTTTGGCGTTCCCCCCTCGAGTTGGCTAAAGCGCACTTAAGCCCAAATTTGGGGGGAGTGGTTTAAAGGGCGGGGGAAAAATTTTGTAATTTTGGATTGATTTTTTAAAAATTTTTTAACATGTTTTTAAATGCATAAACGCAGTAAGTCCCTCATTGGACAATACTACGGAAAAAATGGCCAGTGGAAATACGTGAAAATATTCAAGGTTTTTCAATCTACGAGCGGAATTTGGGGGTACCTTACGTCAACTTCGATTAAACCTTGGAACGGCATTTCACAGCCAGGTAAAAAAAAAAAAAAAACCCAAAAATATTATTTCAAAATGAAAAACCCCCTTGTCGTTAAAATAATTTCCCCTACATTTCAACGAATTTTCAGTTTTTTTTTTCTTTCAGGTTTAAAACGTAACAGATTTGCTCATTTTGTTAGAGTTCTCATTTTCCGGTCACGATGTCTGTTTAAAATTTCAGCTGGTCTATTTTGGCCCTTCGGCCGTAGAGCCTGGACAGACAGCAGAAACATTTAAATTTAACATTAACATTTTAACAAAAGAATTAATCACGACCCAAAGGGCCGATCGATAGCGTTTTTTAGACTAAAGTTCGCTGCGCTCACCGTCTAATTATCACTTTTACTGCAAAAAGTCGTTCAAAAAATCAAAACGCGTTCCATGATAAATTTCAGCACTTACATGGATCGCCATTCATTCGTGTCTTATGTGAATAACAACAAATTTGTCACACGTGCTGTCACACGTACACGTGCTCATTCCTATGCCGCCTCGCCTGTACAAGATAAAAGACACGTTTTGATCTGTCATTAGATTTCTTCTTAGTGTAGCATAGCCTCATTGACAGAGAATGGGGTATCCTACACGTCTAATCCTGACATTTGCTGTTTGTTACAGAAAAGTTTTGTTGTGAACGATGTAGATTTTTCCAGTGAAATTGGTAAGTTTAAAGATTTAAATAGAAAAGAAGCAGATGATCTCCCGCATGTAAAGGTAACTAATGAAGAAGTCATTTCAGCAATTAAACGCCTTAAAATTAAAAGCTCAACAACACTTCAAGAGATTCCATGCATAGTATTCAAGAAATGCGCATCAATAGTCGGATTATTGGCGTATCTAATTTCCCATTTCTTTCTTGTAGGTGATTTCCCAACACAGCTGAAATTGGCAAGGGTAACACCTATTTATAAGGGTAAAGGTAAAAAGAGTGATAGGAATTCTTATCGACCTATATCAACTCTTCCAATTGTAGGGAAAATTATTGAAAATATTTTGCACATGAGGTTATTACATGAAGTGGATGCATCTGAAGGTTTAAGTGAAAACCAACATGGTTTTAGGAAAGGTAGATCAACGCAAAGTGCCCTTCTAGCATTTACAGATTTTATTTATAAAGGGATTGACAAGCGGAATGGTAAGGTTGGAGCTGTTTTTGTTGATCTTAGGAAAGCATTTGATTCAGTACCTTTTTTACCTCTTTTAATAAAATTAAAAACCAGGTTTAACGTAAGTCCTTATTTGTTATCAATTTTGGCGGATTATTTTTTAAATAGAAAAATGTTTATAAATCTTGCAAAATATAGTTCAAAAGTATTCAATATATTTTGTGGAGTACCCCAAGGATCAATATTAGGACCCCTGTTATTTATTCTTTATATAGATGATATATCTACTATAATGGGAGGCATCAATTATATCTTATATGCTGATGACTTGGTCTTTTATTTAGAAGGTGTGGATGTCGAAGAGATCGTAAGACGTCTTCAAGAAGTTCTAAAGAGGATGGATGATTGGTTTAAAACTCAGGAACTTGATATTAATTATAGCAAAACAAATTTTATGATTTTTCATAAGGCTAATGATAGAAGCATGAATGATATTCATTTGACGTTAAATTGTAATGGTAAGTTAATTTCTAGAGTGTATGAATTTAAATATCTTGGAGTTTTCTTAGATTGTAATTTAAATTTTAAGAAACATTATGAATATGTGTGTAATAAAGTATCATCAGCAATTGGAATTATAAGTAGAATGAAGAGGTTTGTAACCGAGAGAATGTTGAGGTTACTTGTAGATTCTTATATTCACTCTGTTATTGATTATTGCTTAGTGGTTTGGGCAGTAAGACCTTCTACTGAGTATGTTGTACTCCAGAAGAGAATTGACCATCTGTTTGATTCATTTCCCTTGAACCAAGATTTGCAGTCTGATTGTTTCACGATTGAGGAGAGGATGAAGTATAGCGTGCTGGTAAATACATACAAAGTATTGAAAGGTATGTTTTTAGGTATTCTACCCAATATTTTTAAAATTGTTGATCGTGATAGAAATTCTACTTTAATAAACTCATTGGAAGTTCCTAGATTAAATTCTGAAGCATTTAGAAAGTCATTTATGTACAGAGGCGTATCCTATTGGAATTCAATTTCTTATGATATTAGAAGCCAGTTTACTGATCTAGGAATTGTACAATTTAAAAGTAAAATTGAAGCAATATGATAATGAATCAAAGAGCAAAAAAATTGATTTTTACTATTTATTTGTAAGTTATTGTCTGTGTGTTTATGTAATGTTAATTTACCTTCATAAGCTCTTATAATTGATTTTGCTTTTCTCTTTGTTTGTTCATTATTGCTTTGATTATGATATAAACAATGTATTTTCAACTATATTTTTCTGCCTAGATTGTCTGGTTGCCGCCCACTGATGGAGCTTGCAACTTGATTTAGGTGTCCTGTATCATTGCTGTGATCAGTTTGACATGAAATTTTTTAAATAATTATATATCTGATATAATTATATATATGAGTCAAGATTTGAACACAAAATGAAGATTGAACCCAAGAATAAAGATTTCGCGTTCGGTAGTTTCTTCCGCGAAAGTTTGATTATACTCCCTGATTTGCTGTTCCTGATTTTTGGCAAACCTCATATTCGTTTGAGTGGGATCGTCTAATAAATCAGTTTTTTTCTTTTCGTTTTTCTTTTTTAATGTTTTTTTTTTTTTTTTCTTCTTTTCTTTTCTTTTCTTTTCTTTTTTTTCTTTTCTTTTCTTTTCTTTTCTTTTCATTCTCCACCCTTTTTTATATTTGATTCATTCATTAAATGCATTGTTGTTGTAATGCTACTATTTCAAATATTTACGAAAATGTAATTTATTGTTGTTTCTGCATCTATGTAATTAGATTTATTTAGTTGTCCTCCTTTGTAAATCAGTTTTTATAACTGAATAGGATAGACGTTAAATAAATAAATAAAATAAATAAATAAAATAAATACAAGGTACAGGTGCGTATAGGAACGTTTTGAACGTTGGGGGGGCAAATCCATTCGTAGATTTTGTGGGTAGCAGCTGGGGTATGGGGCAAAGCCCCAGCCGCCGGAGGTCCTTTCGCTGAAGTCGAAAAGAAATTCACCATACTACAGTTATTTTGTCATTTTGAACTGCACTTGGACTCTGTAACCCATGTTTTACATTCACAGCAACTATCTGCGATCTAAAAACTCCAAAAATGAACAAGAAGTGGACCACTTTTGTAAATTTCAACATCATTTTTTATGTAATGACGAAATATACAGACAAAACATAATTCGTCTTACCAAGGTGACTGTCGAATTGTATAAGTGTGCATATTTATTACGGAAATTCTGGAGTTAATATTCACTCCCATTACTTTCACCCCCGGTTCCTACGCCACTGGCAAGGTATGAGTATGACGAAAAAGTGTTTTCATTGAAATGTTTTGTTAATTGTAACCATTACGATTTACAAAATACAAAGAAAGGTACCTAGGTACAGTGGAACTTTAAATTTACGTACCTTGAATCACCGAATTCCTGGAGGGTGTAAAGTGTTTTGTTGGTCCCAAAAATGTTCCCATAAGGACAATGTTAAATTTTCCTTGAACTAACGTACCTTGTACCTACGTATTACGTGACTTTACGTATAGTATTTCAAGTCCCGAGTCATAATATATGGCCTCGAATTTACGTATCTATGCTGCCGAACGCTGTGGGGAACGAGGGAGGTTGTTATTTATTGGTCCAAGTGCCGCCCGCTTTGACAGCTCAACACATGCCGCTGACCGCATGGGTAATAATGCAGTCCCTTTCCTCCCCCCTCATTACCAGCAGTCTGGCAATGTGAGAAGGTCGAGTGGATCCCGTTCGCCCCCCCCCCCCCCCCCCCACCCATACGATCATAGTATTTCAGCACTGCCGACAAACGCAACCCGATACTTGACCTGGCCTACCAACTCCACTACCGGCCTCTTTTCCCGACGAGCTTGAATGAGTGAGCATATGAATCAATTGATTGAGGAATCAATCAAGCACATGATTCTATGACATGTGATCATTTTATTGTATGTGAGTGTGACGAAATCGACAGAAGTCTTGAGTAGCCAGCCTCAGTTTAACAAGTGTTTAGTGTTGTATTGACAGCATCATTCATTGATTAAAAACAATGATCCTGCAATTATTATCGCATAAGAAAAACACAGCACTGCTGAGAGAGAATGTGAAGTGTTACTGTGTCTGATCTGGCTGGCCGGCCGGCCGAGAGAGGAGAGTGAGAGCCTCGGCAGCGCGAGTGCGAGGGGAGGGGTAACCGGTCTCGTAGGCGGCAGCTGCCGGCTGGCGGGGTGGGGTGGGGAAGTGAACCTGACACACAGCTTCACAAAAGATCGCGCTTGCTGGAAGGAAATAGAACCGTGGATGCGGGAATTTTTAACATTGTGTAAATGGGACTTTTGCAAAAACTTTTCAAATATAGCGATCATGGCGAGAAAACGGACGATGCGGGAACAATCCATAGGGGTTTTACTGCATTTTATTTACTTCATAATAAACTTGGCGTGTGCACATTGAATTGAGATAAGTTATTAAAATGTTGTTTGTAGTTTATTTTTACGTTTTGAAGATTTTATGGAATTTCCAGCTGCTCTCTATGTTTTTTTTCCGCTCGTGCGATTTATTTCACGGAACAGAATAATACACAGCATAATTACCCCTCCCCTTCCCGCGCGAGGCCGGCCACCGTGATGTCGCGTAAACAATGCTGGCTAGTGGCTACACTACACTCGTCTTTGTGAAGGTGAAGGTCGTTCTTCGCGGAAGTCTTGTCTCTGTGAAGTTCGATTTCAGCGTGTTTTAAAGATTCAGCGGCGTTATTTAAGTGTCCAATATTTATTACGTGACACTGACAGCATTCGGAGATAAAATACATAGCGGGCGGGCGCGAGCACCAATGAATGAACTGATTAGGTAAGTTCGGCATGGGGGTGGGTGGGAGGGGGGGGGGGCACTGAGATAGCGACGAGGCAATTGACCTTGAGCTGCCTACGATCCGATATCAATTACACTACACAGATGTGTCACATAAACAATTTCGTAATCGGTGCTTGATGTTACTCCTGCTTGCGATTGCACAACACGAAGCGAGCACCGAGTTAACGATGTCTTATTTCATTTCATTTCATTTCATTCTTTATTCACAGATTTGTACATAGTAAAAATATACCCTCTCCTGAGAGAGAGGGAGTGAATAACTATAAATAACCTATAAGCAAACAAACTCACTTCCTGCAGCCTTCCATGCTCATAATCCAGCATAGGCGCTACCTAGGAGTAGTTTGAAGCACTCAAGTTGATGTTGTCACTTTGTTGGTACAGTAGGCGGCAATTTTGAAGGATTTTTGAATTTACGAATTCCTTGACTTTATGTATTTTTTTTGCCCTTAGTTAAATTCGTAAATTCAAAGTTCCAATATACAAAAGACAAAATCTAAAATCTAATAATAGTAAACAAAAAATACGATTTGATATTTTGACGCGCCAATGAAAATAATTTATTAGTAAAATATTTCATCAAAATGTTACTGTTTTTTCCAGTAAAATTTCACCAGAATAATGATGGTTTATGGGGACTGGCGGGGCGTTTGTTGGTGAGGAGTGAAATTGTTTTTTGTGACATCATTAGGAGGGGAGGGGGTCACACAAATACAAACTGTAACAAAGGGGAGGGGGGTCAAATTTGGTCAAAAGTGGTGGACACCTTATGGACAGCCCCTTATTACAGATAAGATAAAACAACAACAATTGGCCAGATATTATTTTAACTGATAAATCAAACAAGAGAACATATATTATTGATAGCCACTAATCCCAAAGTCAAAACATTCATTCTACGTCGGACAGAAAAGTTAGCCGCTACTCTGACTTAGGTTTACACTTAACATAAATGTTGATAATCAAGTACAGTAAGAACCCTCTTATCCGATCTCCGCTTATCCGATGTACCGTGTTAACCAAGCCGCCAAAAAAATAAATTAAAAAAAAAATAAATAAAAAATAAAAAAAATAAAAATAAAGTTTTAAATACGTAAATAAAACATAAAAATAATTACAGACGCCGCGCCGCACTTTTTTAAATGTACTCGCATACATTTGAAGGCATGCCTTACGAGTGAGTGCAAAGAAGATAGATCGGCGATATATCTCGACTTTCGAGCAGTCTGCATCAGTTCACTGAGCATATAGAGTTCAGTGGTCAGTGTGCGTCGGGCGCATCGCCGGTAAGCGTCAGTGTTACTGAGCATATAGAGATCAGTGTGCGTCGCGCGCCTGCGCGTGCGCATACGATCCAACCATCTCATCTCACATACAGCTGTTCAAAGATGGTCGTTGTGGAACTAGATGCAATCATGTTTCAACCGATTCACGAAATTCGTAATCACAACGCATTGAATTGTTATTCCTGGGCTTATCTTATTTCTTTCCCAGACTTATCTTGCGTCGAGAGCTTCAGCGCGGGCATAGTAGTGAGAGGTTTTCCCACATGAGAAAGAGAGCTAGGCCTAGGCCTATGTTTGCATTCTAGGCCTAGGCCTACTGCGTCGAGTTTAGGCCTAGACATACGTTTTATTACGACATGTAGGCCTAATTGTGTAAGTGTGTTTGTGAGCTTGATTTACAAGCTATTAAATCATTTAGAATACCCAGTATGAAGTGTATCGTGTGTATTTTATGTTCCATTATCCATTACATGTGTCATATATCATTTTACCATATCAGGCTATGCTACGAGAGCAAATAAACCAATGAACCGCGCCATCCGAGTTTTTCGCAAATCCGAGGTGCCCCGGTCTCATCCAACTCGGATAAGAGAGTTCTTACTGTAGTAATATATAAACTTACAAAACCAACAATCAAGTAACGGTTAGGGGTGGGCAAACCTAGGTTTTTGACTTTCGAGCCGAACTCGAACTTTTGAACCAAATATTTTCGAACTTCGAACTCGAGCCGAACTTTTGAAAATCCATTATTATTCTGTAACGAATAAACATAATATAAAATTTGAAAAAAAGTTATGAAAAATCTTTAATTTAAATATAAAAGCTTAAAATAAAGGCTCCAAGGCTCCATTTCGTCATAAAAAATTCAATTATTTCAATCTATTTTTTCAAATTTTGCGTATTTTCAAATTTCCCGCCGTTAAGTTTCAATAATGTTGGTACTTCGTAGATCAAGAAGCAAAATTTCTAGTTTGTGATTGTTATGTTGCCGACCCTGCAAAAATTGGAGGGGACCTTCGAAATCTCTGAACTTAGACCTGCCACGTTTTTGGGTACAATCGAAGAAATATTTTTCATGAATATCGTACTTTTACGATTTTTTTTTGATTTTAAGTGCGATATTTTTGTGACGTTTGGGCGGATTCTGACCAAATGGGTGGGGGTACAAAGTTCATATTTTACACGGTCATTAAAGTTTTGGTTATGTACTAACCTTTGAAAGAAAAAGTTAAAAAAGAAAGCCAGAATCCATAGAATAAAACTATAAAGGTTTTAATATGAGTTTTTTTTAGGTTTATAATAACAATAAACAAGTAACAATAGAAACTTGACAACAATCACCTACAATCCATTAAAAAGCACTTGCAAAGAAAAAGTGGTCCTAAGCAAACTAAAAACTTTCAAAAAAGCTCATCCATCAACGCGGCGGGACTTAAGCGTCTTCCTAGTATTTTATAAAATCGTATTACCATAATGATTACCGCAATATACCTACATTAGGCCCTACATAAAACAATTTAAATAGACCAGATGCACAACCCATCCATCTACTCTACAGTCAAAGGGCCTTCTTGTAGATTTGTTGATTTCAAATATTGTGCATTCATTACTGATCTACTCTCTCTGATCTACTCCCTCTACAGATCACTGATCCATGAAGTGATCGAGTCAAGTTTTTAGACATAAGTGATCTACTCAGATCACATTTACGTAAGAGATATTACTGATATTTACTCGGATCAGTAAACGTAAGCACCCTAGGGCTGCATAAAGTTATTGAACTTAAATGTGATTTGGTTAAGTATTGCAAGCACTTACCGATCTTTGCTCCTGCAGACACACTGAAGGAGACATTTTTAAGGACAATGGGCTGATTGTTTCGGTAACATAAGCTGACGTTGTCAAACTGTATATGTCCTTTCATTGGCCAATCAGGTGGTGGTTTACTCTGTCTTCCAATAATACCTTCTCGCTGTATGTTCTGTAAACAAGGTAGAAATCATTTCAAATCCAGATATAGATAGTACTTTATTTTGTTTGTCTTTGTACAGTCCCTACTCAATTCTCTTTCTGCAATGCAAAGATGATCCAGATAGAGCTTTTACCATTTGTTTTAGTTATCAGCACAGACACCAGCTGCACTAGTAGCTATATCACTGACCTCTATAGGAAGTATGCAATAGCCGCCATTGTGAAGTAATGCCTGTCAGTGCCAGTCAGCCTTAGTTCTCTTTATTGAGTGTTATAAGGACAAAAGATTCTTCGATGTCGAATTATTGAATTCATTCATTCATCAATTCAATACACATTTTTATTCTTCACTACATTGTATCATGTAATAATAAAATAATATCAACATAATTGGATGAGCAAAGCAAAGATTTCAATTTCACTGACCCCCAAAAAATTTAGCTCGGGTGTTTTTTGTTTTTGTTTTTCTGTCTGTAAGCTCTCTACCGGGCAAAAAAACGGCATATCCGATCTTGATGAAAATTGGAGGGGACCTTCGAAATCTCTGAACTTAGAGGTGTATTGTTTTTGGGTACAATCGAAGAAATGTTTCTCATGAATATCGTACTTTTACGATTTATTTATTATTTTTTGTGCGATATTTTCGTGTCATTTGGGCCAATTCTGACCAAACGGTGGGGCTACAACATTCATATTATACATGGACATTAAGGTTATGGTGATGTAGTACCTTTTGAAAGAAAAAGTTGAAAAAGTTAGCCAGAATCCATAGAAATAAAGCTTTTAATGAAAGTTTTTTACGGTAAATAATAACAATAGACAAGTAACAATAGAAACTTGACAACAATCACCTACAATGAGTAGGCAGCAAAGCAAAGCACTTGCAAAGGTAAAGATATCCCACGCAAACTAAACACTTATTTGAAAAAGCTCATCCATCAACGCGACTAAAAAAATTGTTTGCGAAGCTTCCTAGTTATTTAGTAATTCCTCTTGATATATGAGGCAAGCAGTGGATGTAGTCCACTCAAAACAGAATCTCTAGAAAGGAGAAACCAAAGCTAACATAATTACTAATTCCTCTTGATCCATGATGCAAGCAGTGGATGTAGTCCACTCAAAACAGAATCTCTAGAGGAGAAACAAAAGCTAACATAATTGGCTGAGAGTAGCGAAGATTCCATTTCACTACACTGGAGAAAAAAAATGCGGAATGTTTTTTTTTTCATTTTTTTTGTATTTTTGTGTGTTTGTTAACACGATTTCGGTTAAACCGATACTCCGATTGCGATGAAATTTTATGGAGGCTTTCGAAATCTCTGAACTTAGAACTGCCACGTTTTTGAGCGCAATCGGGAAATTTTTTCTTATAAAAAACGCAATTTACGATTTTTTTAAATTTTTTTTAAAAATTTCTTCGACTTAGGCCTATAACACCTACACGCTTATCCGATTGTAATGATTTTTTCACAGAACCTTAATTTCATGAATTTATATACTCGTGTTAAATTTGAGCGCAATCGAATAATTATTTCTTATGAAAATTGCAATTTTACGATTTTTTATTTTTTTTTAATTACGATTTATTAAAAAAATTAAATTAATTTTTTTTAAATTTAATTTTATTAAAAGAATTCTTCGACTAAGTAATAATTTTTTCTCAGAACAACAGAAAATCCGTGTAACACATGGCAGCTCAATGCACCAATTACGCTCATCCAACAACGCGGCGGGACTTAAGCGTTTTCCTAGTTATTTAGTAATTCCTCTTGATCCATGACGCAAGCAGTGGATGTAGTCCACTCAAAACAGAATCTCTAGAGGAGAAACAAAAGCTACCATCTTTGGTTTATTCTGTTAACAATCTGTAGTTGCCAAGCTGCAATGCTTTTAACTAAATTTAGTACTAAGGTAAGGTAACTGTCATCATGATACCAAAATTGCGTGAATATTTATTATTTAGGTGAGTAAAAAGTAAAAACTGTAGAATGTAGATAATATTAAGAATCACACAATGGAACAAGGGTCTAGGATCGCTTAGGAAACAAAGTAAGTGTCACTGGTAGGGCTTGACATTACGTTTGACCTGGTACCTCACGATGGCAATATCAGACTACGATGACGTCAATTACATACAAGATAATTAGACGTGAATAGAGCATGCTACACTGTGACCTTGAAGCCAACTAGGGTCTAAGCTTTAGGCCTTCGCGGGCCCAAGACTAGGGTTATTTCAGTATGGACTAGTACGCACGGCGGCCATATTACAGGTACTAGATTTACGACTACATGGACATGCCAATGTTTGTTGCATTTAAGTGCACAAATTACAAGTGTGCAATGAGGATATTGACTTCTCAATGAGGGAAATCTTTTCACAGGTTAGTAAATGTGTAGTTTATTTAGTTTATTTAATCTAGCTTAGTACCTCCAAAATGGCGGCCGGTAAGCTTCACGTCTCAACATCTGGCAGGTATGCATCCTCGATCCACGTCAGTATTAAGAGTGAGCTAATATGTATTGTATGTATGTAAGTATAAATATGCATTGCACAATTTTACAACAAAAAAAATATTTCTGTTGTCAAAGAAAGCAGTCCTACCTGAAGATAAGAGTTGATCCTCTCAACTGATATGAAGCGCACTTCAGTCTCCGACACGAGCCTGACGGTGTACTGGAACATGCCGGATATGTGTGCCGAGTATGAGAGAGCGAGACCAGCCAGCGCAGGAGGTACCTCATTGTGAAGGATGATTACCAATGACGAAGTTACTGCTATGAGGCTTACTGAAACAGGTAAGACAATGTCAGCATCCTACACATTCTGAGGACACAGGAATGAACTATATTAGGAAACGCCAAAGTCGTTGTTAAACGAGTGAGTGAGCCATGTGTTGAGTACCCCATAACAATCCCATTACTGGGCTAGGTCCAGCCTTAGATATAGGGGAGGAAAGGGGATGTTCCCGGGTACTCAACACTTGGCTCACTCACTCGTTTAACAACGACTTTGGCGTTTCCCTAGTTATTTTAAATTGAACATTCAAAATGCGAATCGTGTTCGAAACGTATAAGCGTGAAAAAAACATTAACAAATTTCCAAGATAAAACAAAATCACCTAATTTTTATTTGCCATTAAACACCCCCTCAAAAATAATATGTGGGTGTTAAAATATAAAATAGTTTGAACTAACGGGTATCGAACCCCAACCCTCCGAGCGATAGGGTAAATGCTTACACTAGGCCATGCAAGCCACGTAGATCTCGTCCCGCTAGCTGCTACTAAACAAATGCTATCGATATTTTAAAAAATCACATTTTTATTTATTGTAGGCTTAAATTGCAATGGATGTAGCTGATTTTGCTAAAAGTTCTCAGTAAACTTGTACCGGATGTCTGTTTAAAATTTCAGCGCAATCTGTTCAGCGGTTCGGCTGATTTTCGACGTACAGACAGATAGACAGACAGACACACAGAATCACAGAATGAGGGCCGTTTGAGTTGAATGGAGACACTCAGTCGCTCCGCTCCCTCGTTTAATAACTATGCCATTAGTCAATGCTAATGCAACAAACTGCAAGGGATGAAATATTTTTTCCTTTTATTAAAAATACTAGGAAAACGCTTAAGTCCCGCCGCGTTGTTGGATGAGCGTAATTAGAGGACTTGGATCTTTACAGAAGATAAAGCGGCGTTAAGCGTAATTGGTGCATTGAGTTGCCAAGATTTATGCGGATTTTCTGTTGTTCTGTGAAAAAATCATTACTTAATTGAAGATTTTTTTAAAAATTAATTTAAATTTAATAAAAAATAAACTCTTATTTTTAATTTTTTTAATTAATCGTCGTTTAAAAAAGAAAAAAATCGTAAAATTTTGATTTTCATAAGAAAATAATTATTCGATGTGCTCAAATTTCATACGAATATATTAATTCATAAAATTAAGATTCTGTGAAAAAATCATTACAATCGGATAAAGCATGTAGGTGTTATAAGTCAAAGAATTGTTTAAACAAAGAAAAAACCCGTAAACTTTCGATTTTCTTGTGAAATAATTTTTCGATCGAGCTCAAATTTCACATGAGTACCAAAATTCATAAAAATTAAGATTCTGTGAAAAAAACATTAAAATCGAACAAAGCATGTAGGCGTTATAAGTCGAAGAAATTTTCTAAAAATTGAAAAAAATCGTAAAATTGCGAATTTCATCAGAAATAATTTTTCGATTGCTCTCAAAAACGTGGCAGTTCTTCGTTCAGAGATTTCGAAGGTCTCCATAAAATTTCATTGCAATCGGATTATCGGTTTAGCCGGAATCGTGCTAACAGACACACAAAAATACAAAAAGAAAAAAAAAAAAAAAAAAAACATTCCGGATTTTTTTCTCCAGTGTAGTGAAATGGAATCTTCGCTTCGCTCGCTACGCTCATCCATTATTTGTCTAATCATTTAGATATCTTGTGGGACCACCAAAAAACTTTGTGTATTGTGTTAATATGTTTTTTAAGAGCAATTGCCTCATTCCTGATAGTGACACAAAGCCTACAAATCCTACTTTGAATATCAACCACCAGATGCCTAATTAAGCAATGCAAACATCTGCATGAACATATTTACATGGCATGCTAGTGAGTGGAATACTTTACCTGCCAGTGTGTCCAGACTCCAGACGTACAGCTAGCCATCGCATGGCAAGCAACACAGGTAGAGGCTTGTTGAGTTCTCAACAAACATCTGATGAACATATTTACATGGCATGCTAGTGAGTGGAATACTTTACCTGCCAGTGTGTCCAGACGTACAGCTAGCCATCGCATGGCAACGCAACACAGGTAGAGGCTTGTTGAGTTTTCATCAAACATCTGTATGAACCTTAAAACAAGAAGTTGGGTTACAAATACAACAGAAAACAACATCATAAACAATTAAAATGATCAACATTTTTATTTATCGGGTTGTTTTGTAGCGGTGGTATTCAACAATTGATGATATATTTCTATCAAAGTTTGAAAGACCATTTTGTCTTTTTCTTCAGGAATTGAAAAATGATTAGTACTAGTAAAACGCCAAAGTCGTTGTAAGACGAGTGAGTGAGCCATGTGTTGAGTACCTGGGAACATTCCCTTTCTTCCCCTTACCTAAGGCCTCTCTAGCCCATCATAGGCTAGAGGGGTGCATTATGGCCTAACAGATGACTTGCCCATATACCAACTCAAACTTAAAAGCAAATGTTCCCGGGTACTCAACACATTACTTGCTCACTCATCCAACAACGACTTTGGCGTTTTCCTAGTATTTAAATAATTATTAAACATGTTTTGAAATGCATATAACGCAGTGCAGTCTACATCAACTGTGACAATACTATGGAAAACACAGCCAGTACGAAATACGAGTAAAGATTGCAAGGGTTTACTCAATGTCCCAACAGAATTTAGGGGAACCTTGGTCGTGCAATATTCGATAAACCTTGGTCACTGCTACGCATGCTATCACAGCCTGACAAATTTATTCGGTAAAAATGACTTCTTCAAGAAACAAGCACTGTTGTTAAAATTAAACCTACAAGTTTCAAGCATATTTTTCAATTTATTATTTCTTGTAGGTTTAAATCACAACGGATTGTGCTCATTTTGTTGGCAGTTCTCAGTTACCTGGTCACGGATGTCTGTTTAAAATTTCAGCTCAATCTATTTGGCCGTTCGGCCGTATGGGACCGGACAGACATTTAACATTATTAACATTTAACATACAGAATTAATCCCAACCAAGGCCCGGTCGACTTGCGTTGAGACTACGTTTGCTACGCTCACTTGTCTAATGAAGTTTATGAATTGACTCTTATTTCTTGTTCTTGTTTTATCTATTTCAACTATTAAAGTTTTTTGATTGGTTTTTCTCAATAAGCTTCCTGAATTCACTCACTGTCAGCTTGTCATTTGCTAATCAACTTTCCTATTTTGTAGTCTTCCACCCCAAACACGTTCCTCTTGAACCGGCACTATCACTTGGTGTGGGTCTATGATACTTCTCCAAAAGGGTTGACTTTTTTAAACTGTATTGTTTCTAATTTAGTGACAGACTTTAGAACTATGGGAGACTGTATGACAGAAGCGCTGTGAGCGATGTAGTTCAACGAATTCACAGTCTGCCCCTTCATTCATGTATTAAATTATTTTGATGTGCAAATAAATAAGGCTGTGAGGTGGCTAAATCACAACCCCATGCGCGAGGCGAGTGCTAGACTGCCTACCGTCATCAGACATTCTTTTCGTTTTTGTAAACTTTGCCGATTGTTAGACGAGTGAGCGAAGCGAATGAGGATTTTATAACGCTACTTGATCGGGCCTTGTCGTGATTAATTCTGTTTGTCTGTTTGTCCGGGCTCATACGGCCAAACGGCAAAATAGATCGAGCTGAAATTTTAAACAGGCATCCGCGACCAGGTAACTTAGAACTGCTAACAAAATGAGCGCAATCCATTTCGATTTAAACCCACAAGAAAAAATAAATTGAACAATATGCTTGAAGTGTGTAGGTTTCATTTTAACAACAATGCTTTTTCTTGAAGAAGTCATTTTTATCAAATAATTTTTGGTGGGCCGTGATTACATGCATAGCAGTGATCAAGATATATCGAATATGGAACGACCAAGGTTGCCCTAAATTTTGCTGGGACATTGAGTAAACCTTGCAATCTTTACTCGTATTTCATACTGGCTATGTTTTCCATATTATTGTATGCATTTCAAAAAATGTTTTATAATTTTATAAATACAATCCAGAAATAAAAAAATCTTTTCCGATCGGGGGTTTAAACCCAGGTCTCCCACATTTTGGGTATAATATCGCCTTAGCCAACTAGACTAGGGAAACGCCAAATTCGTTGTTAGACGAGTGAGCTAGTCATGTATTGAGTACCCGGGAACATTTGCATTTAAAATTGATAATTATTGGTATAAAAAATGGGGTTTTAAGTGTAGTTGGTATTAGGGCGCATCAACTGTAAGGCCATAATGATCCACTCTAGCCTATGATAGGGTAGGGAGGTCTAAGGTATGGGGAAGAAAAGGAATGTTATACCGGGTACTCAACACATGGCTCACTCACTCATCTAACACTAACAACGACTTTGGCGTTTCCCTAGTTTAAATTATAACACACAACACTGATGCATCATTATAACAATAAAATATTTTATTTAATAACAGTTACTGTTACAATATTGAATTGCGAGACAACAATACGGACAAAAGCGTGGCTGTTCTAAGCAAATATGTGGTAAGTGAACATGATATCTCACAGCACCCTCTTTCTGTCATACGGTCTCCCATACCACTGCTACAAAACAACCTGATAAATAAAAATGTCATCAACGGGTGGCGAGGCATTTAAAAGTTTTTAATTAAAATTAAATTTCTATTTACGGTTTTAATCTCTCCTGACACCGTTATATGCCTAGGCCTACTATTACTGCCATAATAGCTGCCTCTTGCTCAAAGCTCAAAGGGTAGAAAGAAGTAGGCCCTACTGGACATAGCAATATATGCACTATATGTGGTATGCACACTCTGCATACTTTGCCGACATCAATCACCAAGAGTGCACCATCTGTTTATCTTTCAAAACTGTGGTTTCTACTCATACAATGTAGTAGGCCCTACTTCACAACTTTATTTATTTATTTATTTATTTATTTATTTATTTAATTCGAGTTTCGTTTTAACATCACAGCACAGCACAACTTAGTTTTAACTTTAAGTTAAACAACACCTTGGTTACACAGTTGCATATTTTTTAAGTGAAAGTATTCATCAGTAATAAGTTATTACTTATTAATAACAAATTATTACCTAAAAATACAGTTTTATCCAATTAAAACAAGTAAGAAAATAAAAGTTTATGCAGAGGCCTAGAAAATTAATAATTACAAATTAAATTATGTAAAATAATGGGAAAAATACATTGAAATTTACCTACTTGGCTATAAACTCAGATTCCTTTCCGAATGCATGGATTGTGCTAAGACCTTGCACAGTTGTGCTAACAAAACTGAAGATAGCGACCTTGAAATATTCCCAGTCGCTTCATGTCTCGCACCGCCACCCTGTAAAGAACAAACTAACTTTAGCTGTTGTTAACTATCAACTATCATGTATGCTCACAATGTGATTCATCATCAATTCATCATCCATTGCCATTCTTAATGCAGGATGAGCTTGGGTTATTACTATGCATGGGCTCGACGAGTAGATCGCTGCGCCGCTGATTCCCATCCGGCGTCTCTCTCCCACTTGTAGCTTACGCGCTATCACACTCGAGTAGGAAACAACACTTGTCTATCATGTTAGTTTTTATCTCATTAAAAAATACCCTTAATATATTCTTAAATGTAATAAAATATTACTTGCACGCTCAAGGTACCCCCCCCCCCCAATTTTGCTCTTGAGATTGAGTAAACCTTGCAATCTTTACACGTATTTCGTACTGACTATGTTTTCCATAGAATTGTCACAATGATAGATACAACTTTATATTAGCATTTCAAAAAATTTTTAAATTTTTTAAATGCAACCCAAAAATTTAAAAAATTTTTCCCGCCAGGGGGTTTGAACCTAGGTCCCCCAATTACGGGTAGGGGGCCCTTTTATTAACTAGATTGGGAAAAAACGCCAAAGCGTTGAAAGACAAGTGAAGGGGTCAGTTTTGATACGCGGGAACATCTGCAACAAGTTTATGATATAATAAATGTATAAATGATGGGGTTTTGATTTTTTTTATTTTATTAGAGCTCGTCAACTGTAAGGCAAATCACCACTCTAGCCTATGATGGCTAGGGAGGAAAGCCCAACCTGTCTAGATCCAGTCTTGGATGGGGGAGAAAAGGGACTGAACGGGTACTAAAAAACATGGCTCCCTCCCCTTCTAAAAACGATTTTGGCTTTTTCCTAGTTTTGTTTTTTTTTATTAGTGTATTTTATTTACAGAAATACATAGAAAAAAATTAAATTTGAACAAAGCCTAAACAAATCCATAAAGTAATACAAAAGCCTACTTTTTTAATTATTTTATTTTTTTTTTTTCCGGGGTAAGTCATGGACTTTTGTTCCCGAGCACAAGGGGGGGGAAGCCCCTTTAACTTTTTATGCTGCGGTGTGCCCCAGAAAGAAATGGTGTGTAAAGAACCTTGCTGAGATACAAAGCATGCAGAATTTATTTTTGGGGCCCTACCACGGGTTTTGGTTATTTGTTGTAGTTTTTTGTACGTAGTTAGCTGATTTTTATGGCCCAACCATCCGCCTGATGAGTCCCAGAAGGACGAAAGGCTGTGGAAAGGAACAAAAATTTTTAAATTAGCTGCATTTCTCAGGGGTGAAAAAGTTTTGTGCCCCCCCCCTTTCCCCTGGGTTTATTTTCTCTTGCTTTCCCAACCTGTCAACCCTTTTCCCCAATAAAAAATAAATAGCATTTGGGCCTTTTCCAAAATAAACAACCCAAGTCTTTTGACACCTATCATTTCATCTTTTTCCCCTATGGGGCGAGAGGGGGAGCCACTATGCACCCTCTGGGGGCCCTTTTTTTCCTTTGTTTTTACAAGTGTGACTCCTTGTCCTGCTGGGGGGCCTGCGGGTGGATGAACCTGTTAGACCCTACGTTTTTTCCTTCAACCTCTACCTGCAGCCAAAGAGCTGTATAGCACATGGCCGTGCTATGGCAAGAGCTGAAACTTGTAGTAGGTTTTGTTTCCTTTCGTTTCGAATCCCGTAAAATTTTTGTAGGGCAGCCTCTTCTGCAGGGTCGTTAAATCCAGGGTGAACCAGAACAGCCTTTTTTGAAGTGGATTTGGGCCTTTTTGGGTACTGGTCAGTCGAATGTCGATAAGCCCCTTAAAAACGATCTTGGTGTCAATCGAAGGAGTTTTATTATTTGGGAGACCTGCCTACCCATTAAAAACCCGGGCCCTTTTTTTTTTAAATCAATTAATTTAAATTAAAATGTTAGAAACAGAGGGGGTTTGAATTAAACGCCCCCAGAGAAAATTTCATTATTTTTTAAAAAAAAGAATTGTGATTCGCTAATTTGGGGTTTTTAATTAAAAATCAATTTGGTTTTTTTGAGATATTAAAACCATAAAAAAATTTTTGTCTCACGCCCCGTTTGAAAAAGGGTTTGGGTTTTAAATGAGTTTGACCCTAGTTCAACCTTCGTGTGGTTTGGCTGTTTTGCTGTTTGGTAAGGGAAACGCCATTTGTTTTTTGAATAGAGAAGGCCCAAAAAATGAGTCAGTTGAGATCGTGAAGCCTGGTGGGGTAGTTGGCGTGGCCTTTGCTGTGAATGGTGGGGGAAAGTAGCTCCGTGGGGGTTCACGAAGAACGTTTTGGAATGGGGAAAAATTGTTAAAAAAACGACTAAGTGTGAAGTGTGGAGAAAAATTGTCAATGACCAAAGAAGTCTTGAACGGTGATAAAAAGGGGATCAAAACCAAGGTGAAAAATCTTTTCCCCCGCAAAGGAAAGGGCATAAAAATGAGCCCTAGTAAACAGTGAGTCTTCGGCCTTTTCGGAAAGTGAGCCTAAAGGTAATGAAATAGCCGTAAATCAATGAAATATAATAGGCTTGGGCGACTTTGATTTCAATTGAGAAGTGGGGAAAACGGGGTTTTAAAAGGGATTTCCGGCAGACCGAAAAATTTGCCCAAGTGTTTAAAATTTGGCGAAACCAAAGGAAAATGAAAAGGTGTAGGCAGAGGCGGCTCTACCTAAGGGCATTTTGGGGGAGTGCCCTCCACTTTCCCCCCAACCCAAACACTTCACATTTTTGAGTTGAGACGTTTGGGGAACATTTAATAAAAACAAAAAAGTTGTTTTGTTTTCAATGGAACGCGGCGCGCGGTGGGGAAAAAGCGAACAAAGTTTTCTGGAATGAATTTTTCGGGCTAGACGAAATTTTTCGCCCCGGTTTTCCTGCGCAGTTTGTTTTTGGAAATAGGAAACCCCTTGCCCCGCAATAAAACATTTGGGAAACCGGCAAGAGGGGAAGATTTTTGACGCCGAGCAGAGTGTTTAAGGAGAAAAGTTTCGGCCCGGTTTTTCGGTGTGTTTTGATCTTTTTCAGCGTTTAAATTAGGTGGTTTTATCTGTGGTTTTTGATTAGAGGTTGGAAACAGTGAACAGTATTACCAGAAAAAGAATGAGGTGAGGAATAAATTTAAATATTTAAGTACGAAAAACCCCACCCCCCCCCCAAAAATAGACAAATACCTTTTTAAATGAAACAATTTTTTTCCAGGCCCCTATACCCTTAGGCTAATAGGGCCCAGCCTAGGGGCGCAACTTTGTTGGCCCCCAAAAAAAAATATGAAAAATTTTTTGTTTGCATGTTCTTTCTCCCCGCTCAATCGCTGTAAAGGCGCTTGGAGCAAAAAACTTGCCAAAAAAATTTCGCCCGGGGGTGGGGGCTTTACCCCAGGACCCTTGTGCCCAGCAAATAATTCAAAATATTGGCCCGACTATTTTAAACCCCCCGAGCCCCCATGGATAGCGGGAATAAATTTTTCTGGGGCACGATCTAGGATATGATAGAAATTTAATCAAGGAACATAGTTGGCGGTCAAACAGTAAAAAATCCCAATTAATATTTGCGAATCAATTTGGCAACGGCGCGTCAGTTTTGGAGATTCAAATGGCACGGTTTTTTCAAAAGATGCGATTGTTTTTTAAGTGGCACCCATCTATGAAAAGAAATGCTATCATGTTTTATTGGCCGACGAAATGCCCGATTGCTGATTAGCTAAGGAGTTTATTTTTATTGGGAAATGAATGAACGAGATTTTTTAAAAATGGGGTGTTTACGTTGTAACTACTTCAGAAAAGTGATACCCCGTGGGGTTGTGTTCGAATGTTATGAACTTTATTGACTGTTTCACCCAAAAAAGAGTTGAAACAGAGGATCGATAAGTTTGTATTAAAATGGATATCCCAATATGCCGGGGGAAGACGACAGTGACGTTTATGGAAGAATTCCCGTGCAATTAATCTGATCGGCAATTTAGGACATGATTACCACAACATAATTAACAAAATCATCGTCTACGTAACGATTATACGTTAAGCAATATTTAATCCCAAACAAATTTCTACCATTTTATCTCAGGACGGTCGATTTAGTTGATGGGAGTCTTTAACATTCTTTGTGATGGTATCTGCACCAATTTTTTAAAGTCAAGTTTTTAAAATATAAAAAAATTTTTTACTACTATTATCAGAAAACCTTTCTGTCGTCCACAGACCAATGACGTCTAGGGAGTTTATTTTCGAACTAGGGGTCAGCTGAATAGGTAGATTTTTTTGTATCCCTTTTCAAGAAAAAAATTGTTTTTGGGCAATATAGCCCATCTGTGTTTCATATTGGGTGTTGATTTCCAGTAAGATACATTTGTTTACTTGTTAAAGGGTATTTCAGTGGGTTTGACGTACAGACGGGCTTTTCCTTTTTTGGGGGTTCTTGGGAGTTTAGGGGGGGGGTGTGGGAATGAGTAGGGACCTTTTTTTTGCAGACTAACCACACTTTGTAGGGAAATTTTTAATTAGATTTTTGGGGGGTTAGCCTTTAAACAGTATATAATTATCATAATTTTTATTTTTTCTTAGGTTGTTTAGAAATCTGATCATTTTAATTAGGCGATCCCCTTTCCCAGTAATTTTTGTGCTTTCAATTTGGGATTTTTTGGGGGAATGTTTGATCGGGCGCCTGCGTGGACGGCTTTTAAGAATCGAGTCGAAGCTAAAAATCGTTCAAATATTCTAATGTAGAGTTGAATTTTGAGAGGTACAAAAGGGCTTTGATTTTCCCTGTTTTTTTCCACATTTTTTTGCAAACAACATGGGGCCCAAAGGGTCGTTTGACAAGGGTAAGAAGGGTCTTTTTTTTTTTGAGCCTCAGGGTTTTTTCTGTGTGGCTTCCACCCCCAATCTCCAACCTATTTCTTAGAATGAATGAAGAAGGGACCCTTGACCAGACTTAGGAGGGGCAGTTTTTTTTTTGTTTCCAAGGGTCCTGGTTCGAATCCAGGGTAAGTCATGGATTTTTTTTCTTCCGAGCACCAGACTTGGGAGGGAAGCCCCTTTACTGTTTGTGCTGACGGTGTGCCCCAGTATGAATGGTGTTTCAAGTAACCTTGCTGATGATGACAACATGCATGCAGAATTTACTTCTTACATGGCCCTACCCCTACCACAGGTGTGGTTATGTGTTGTGAGTTATGTTTGTATGTAGTTAGCAGATTTTTAGTGGCCACCATCCGCCTGATGAGTGCCAGAAGAATGAAACGCGTCGTGGATTAAGGTAACAAACAACTTTAAATTAGGTAGCTGCAGTTGTCATCAGCAGGGGAAAAGTTTTGTCGCCCCCAGCCCTTCAGGCTGGGCTTTATGTTCTCTATGCTTTCACAACCTGTCAACCCTTCTCCAATCTAAACTAATTTTTATTAGTATTAGATTCGATACCCCTTGGTCACTGCATGCAATTTTCACAGACTAACAAATAGCAATCAAAAATATTTTTTTCAAAAACAAAACCACTGTCGTTAAAATAATTTCTACACATTTTGCAGCCTAATTTTCAATTTTTATTTCTTGTAGATTTAAATCGCAATGGATCTAGCTGATTTTGTTAGTAGTTCTCAGTTAACACGTACTGGATGTCAGTTTAAAATTTCAGGGCAATCTGTTCAGCGATTCGGATGATTTGTATAGTACAATCTCGCACACACATGCACAGTCACAGAATAAGCGCCGTTCATCTTGAATTGTAATCTCCTCATTCACTTCGCTCACTCATCTAATTAATTTGTTCTATTTATGTTAGGTAGTAGGGATGTCATAGGGTTGTAAAATCTAGATTCGGTTCCAAAGTCTGCGGGAACTGGGTCGGTTCCGCAACGAGGATACGTCGGTAGTTGGGGTCTGGGGGACTTCAACAATAGACAACAGGGATTTCAATCACTGCTACACCACGAGGATTGTAAAGTCATTGCCCCCATCCTGCAATGAGGAACACTTGAGACAATGGGAATTGGCTCATCAAATAGTCACCAGCTCGCGCCAAAAACCTAACCTCATTCTAAGATAGGCCTTTGTCCTTAAACCCCTCCCACCTGATGCACCGCCACCCCTACTCACCCACAAATGCACCTTGTAATATATTGTAAATAACTTTAAATTTAGTTCTTCTCTAATGGTCGTTGTCCAAACGTACAACATTGTGTACCATATCTGTTTTGTAAATATACTTGTTAACTAGCCAATTTTACACAGCTGCCCATCTTGTTTAAGGGAAGCTGTTGGTCTCCTTTCTTCTTTCCCCAATCACACACACTAACCTAGCCAATAGGCATTCTATCACAATCAACATATAACTGCTTTGGTAATACCAATTAACAATAATATGTACTATGTAAAATATCTCAAGGCCCAAAGACTTGCTTTTTGAACGCATTGTAGGTGATTGTTGTCAGATTTCTGTACTTCCTGGTTAATTATACACCTATAAAATGCTTATATTACTAGGCCGCTTCGCGAACGCTTTTTTTAGTCGCGTTGATGGATGAGCTTTTTTGTAAGTTTTTAGTTTGCGTGGGGTCTCTTTACTTTTGAAAGTACTTTTTGAACACATTGTAGGTGATTGTTCTCAAGTTTCTATTGTTACTTGATAATTGTTATTATTCACCTAAAAAAACTCATATTAAAACTAGGGATGTGCGGGTACCCGAAAAACGGGTAATTTTCGGGTAGGTAAAATTACCCGACCTCGGGTCGGGCCATCAATTCCTACCCGAAAAAGTCGGGTCGGGTAGAAGTAATAAAGAAACACGCCAATCTGCTCCTTTTAAACCTCCCGCTCACACGCCAAACGAACAGCTGACGTCGGAGCGGACCAATCGCTACGACGTGGGCGCGGCTATGCTATGATGCTGTGTCCTTGGCTCTTCCCATCTTCTGGCGCTGTCCCCGCTGGAGTAATAGGCCCTAGGCCCCTACTGACCGTCATTACTCGTCTTCTGGTTATTCAACGCTAATAACGGCATAAAGCAAGTTGAATATTACGTACGTAGGCGAATGGTGAAAAAGAAACAACGCTAATAAACATCGTCTAATGCCTAGGCGGCAGGCCTAGAAGTCCGATCTAGTGCGCATCGTTGCGCGCAGCAGAGCGTTGGGCGGAGTCAGACCGAAAGGCTGGTGCAAACGCGCGATTTCGTCAGATGCATGGCTGGTACAAACGCATGATTTCGTCGGCCGGAAGAGAAAAATACGCGATCGCATCGGTTTTTCTTGGGGTTGGGTCGGAAATATTAGAAAACGATCGTTACGATATTATTTCCGAGAATAACGAACGATTGATGCAGGAAAACGATAATAGCGGGGTTTCACTGTACTAGGCCTAGGCCTACTCAAGCAAAAGTTCATAAGACGCCGATTTGGAAGTACTTCGTGTCAACACAGCCCAGAGTGGCTACCTGCAACCAATGCAAAACTGTTTTCTAGGATTTAAAAAAAAAATGAATTCACAAATAAAAAAAAATTCACTACCCGAGCCCGACCCGAGCCTACTTCAATTACCCGAGCCCGAGGGTACTTTCAATTACCCGACCCGAGCCCGACCCGAGTTCAAAAACCACTACCCGCACATCCCTAATTAAAACCTTTATTTCTATTGATTCTGGCTAACTTTTTCAACTTTTTCTTTCAAAAGGTACATCACCATAACCTTAATGTCAATGTAAAATATGAACGTTGTAGCCCCACCCGTTTGGCAAGAATTGGCCCAAATGTCACGAAAATATTGCATTAAAAAATCAAAAAAATTGTAAAAGTACTATATCCATGAAAAATATTTCTTACATTGTACCCAAAAATGTGGCAGGTCTTAGTTCAGAAATTTTGTAGGTCCCCTCCAAATTTCATCAAGGTCGCATTACCCGTTTGCCCGGTAAAGAGCAAACAAACAAGGAAAAAAAACATCCGAGCAAAATTTTTTTGGGGGTTAGTGAAATCGAAGTCTTTCCTTCGCTCATCCAAAAAGTTTTATTTCTATGAATTGTGGCTAACTTTTCCAACTTTTTCTTTCAAAGGGCAACCTTAATGTCCATGTGAAATATGAACGTTGTAGCCCCAATCGGCCCAAATATCACAAAATCGTAAAAGTACAATATTCATGAGAAACATTTCTTTGATTGTACCCAAAAACTCGGCAGATCTAAGTTCAGAGATTTCCAAGGTCCCCTCAAATTTTCATAAAGATCGCATATGCCATTTGCCTGGTAGAAAGCAAACAAACACCCAAGCTATTTTTGGGGGGAGTCAGTGAAATTGAAGTCTATGCTTTGCTCATCCAAAAACAATCCTATGCACTGTCACCCTTAGCCCCTGCATAGACCAATACAGAATAAAAAATAATACAGAGATGAAAGATTAAACAAAAGCCTAAAACATCTATATATGGTATTACCTGAATATCTTGCTGATTATGTAGTACATGATTGCAAGTACAAAGAGAGGTACAATGAACCAAGGGAACACCACGCAAATAAACAGAACGGCAAAGAATACCATCCATATGTTCTGTAGGATGCTCTCCACCGAGATTGGCAGGCGGGTGTCCACTAGGGAAATGGAATGTACATCATTATTTATTAGGTAAATAACATTATGTACCTACCTACCAGATTAAAAACATATGAGACAGGTTAAAAATTGTTATATTGGAGAGAAAGCTAAGCTAGAATAGTGAACTCACAAGTAAATTTTAATTTAAAAAAAAAACATACCCTAAACCACATCAAGACAGTGCTGAAAGAAAACAATACCTAATTATCGGTCTCATACCTGCTATTTACCTTGATTAACTTCCAATCAATGTTAATTGGCCAAAATAGGCCTACTTATTTTATTACGATATTACTGACCAGAGATATGACAATCCAAAATATAATTTTTATCACAATTTGTCAAGTGTGAGTAAATTGTTTGTCTTACCTTCATCCATATCACGGGAGAAGAGGTTGTGTACTCGGCCTGTTGGCGTGGTGTTGAAGAAACTCATTGAACCATGTAGAATCGAGTCAAAGAGTCTCTCGTGCAGTCGACCGGAGGCATACAATGTGGCCTGGAATAAGAAGGTAACACTTCCTCAAAATATTCACTCCGTTTTCATGTCTAGTCCCATCATTTGCAATTAGAAAATTGTGTTTAATATACCAACCAATTTCACTTCAAATCCCATCAACAACAGGCTATAAACCTGAATACTAACGTTAAATTATCACCTTTTTACTTTTCAGGACTAATAGGTCAAAACAACATGCTTCAAGGGAACTGGGAAAATAGCAATACAAAAATGCAAAAACTTGCAAAAAAGGGCCAAAAACGAGGAAGATACAAGTGGCTCAACTGCATAAAGTGGTGAGATCTAGAAGTGTGGCCAAGCCCATTATTTTGTTCTAAATAATAAATATATTTATTAATTATTTAATAAAATTAATTAATAATAATATATCGATATCCATATTATACTATAATGAATGAACTATAATTATGAAATAAATATTTTAACAAAAATAACATAAAAGTAAAACATTAAATAAATTTATTGAAACATTTACATGTGGAAATATCAAAATTAAAAGACGCCATTCAAAATTAAAAGCTTGGTCGATGAATTTTTAACTTGGTAGTCGTTACTCACTAACCAAAACATAACCAATCCAAATCCATCGACCAAGCATTTAATTTTGAATGGCGTCTGTTAATTTTGATATTTCCACATGTAAATGTTTCAATAAATTTATTAAATGTTTTATGTTATTTTTGTTAATATATTTATTTCAAAAGTTAGATAAAAATATGGATATTGATATATTATTTATTTATAATTAATAAATATATTTGTTATTTTAAACAAAATAATGAGCTTGGCCACACTTCTAGATCTCACCACTTTATGCAGTTGAACCAATTGTATCTTCCTCGTTTTTGGCTTGGCCTCTTTTTTGCAAGTTTTTGCATTTTTGTACAGTATATCAATAATTTTTTTTTTCAAGTAGAGGAAATTACTTTATTATGATCATTCAAAATAAAATCTCTCACTGAAAATTACAAGGTTTGAGCATCGCAGTTATAAATAAATAAATAAATAAATAAATAAATAAATAAATAAATAAATAAATAAATAAATAAATAAATAAATAAATTGTATTTACTATTTAGAGTCTACCACTCAGTTATATAACTGATTTTCGGGGGGGGGGGACACTGAACAGTAAATCAAAGCGACTAAGCCTACCCTGTAGGCCCCGACGCAATCGACGAGTGAGCGATAACCAACCAAAGATCAATATTTTTAATAGGAAATATAGCAATCAGTGGTATGGACAGTGCGAACACCCGCAAATCAACGCCAGAATCAACAAAGCCGATTCAGAACAACTCTGAATTTAATATGTGCTTCGTTGCTAGGACGGCTCCAAAGTCACAGTTTACAAACTTTCACAAACTCTCAAGACACGAACTGATGGACATAAGTCCAAATCAGAAGTTAAAAAAATTCTGACTTTGGCAGGAATCGAACCCTGGACCTTCTGCATTGGAAACAGATACGCTAACAACAAGACTAACGAGCCACACAACAAAACCAACGAGCCACACAACAAGACCAACGAGCCACATAACAAGACCAACGAGCCACACAAATAACACAAAGATACCTATTTATTATTTCGACCACCACTCGTATGCACCTCAAATGTCAATTAAAATAAAGATCAAATTATTTAAGCTTTGATATTTTGGATTCTCAAACTTTATCCATTGGGGGCCCACGCCAATCCGTTTCTCAACAAAACACGAATTAAATAATTTGTTATATTTCCATTATCTCAGCTTCCGGTTATCTAATCCAATTACCGTTTGTAAAGCAAATGGCCACTGAGATGACTGACATCGGCGCAAAATTTGACTTCTAAACATTATCCATTGAGAGCCCACAAACCGACAGGTCATTCTGAAACTCTATGCCAATCCGTTTCTTACCAAAACACGAATTAAATAATTTGTTATTTTTGCATTATCTAAGCTTCCGGTCATCTAATCCAATTACTGTTTGTAAAGCACATGGCCACTGAGATGACTGACATCGGCACAAATTTTGGCTTCTCTAACATTATCCATTGAGGCCCCACAAACTTAAACATCCTTAGCTAACTAACTAACTAGCCAGCCAGCCACCAACCCACCTAACTGAAGAAGAAAGTATTTTTGAACGATCTTGACGTCTCAATAACTTCTAGACGCATCAGCAGATCGGGATGAAACTTGAAATGGGTCATCTTATAGTAAAAGCCAATCGATTTCAGCAAGTTGCAGGTTTTTATTTCCCATGGTTTCGCGTCAGCAACACCGTGTTAATTGTCAATGTAGGCGTGCGGTAATAGGCGCTTAGTGGAAGCGGAGCCGCGCGTGGCTTGGCCCAGTGCGCTTCCGCGCACTGGATATAATATATAATAATATAATATAATATAATTATAATAATAATCATATTTGAGTTCCAACTATAATTGGTTGAAAAGTGGTTTTCCACCATTATCTAGGGCTGATGGCTTTTTCAAGCCGGCTGGGATGCTGACCTCATTAATACGTCACTCCTGTCGTCGCACGTTGGGCCAATCACAATGAACATTACTGAATTTTCGACCAACCACAGCGCAGCTTGCTTGCGCGCAAGTCTTCAGACACACTCGATATCGGAGTAGAAGAATATCGCATGTACAGTTTGAGGCGCAAAACATGGCGGCCAAAAGTTATATGTGATTCAATTCGAACTTGAAACAAATTATCTGTTTATTGTTCTGAAATAAAAATTTGAATTACACGTGTAATTTTATTGAAAAATAGTAGAACAAACGATAGTGAATGTGTTTGAATTTTGAATTAAATAAAATTTGAATTATCCAAATCATTTAACATGCAAATCCCTATTAGCATGTGACATACATGGTACTTGGTTCGAATTACGTCATATTTCGAAATATCCGAGTTTGAATTTTCGAGGGCCGACTGTATTTTAATTTTCGTGAAAACTGTTCAAACTTTCAAACACCTGTGGTGTCAGTTAGCCGAGCAATGTGTGGCTAAAATGCATGTCATATTAAAGGGATATCAAACAAGTAAAATAGTAATAAGTCTGGACCAGCACATCCACCAAAGAAAGTACTATGTGACTTCTGAACCGGCACATTCATCATCCAATTTTTTGTTTTTAAACTTGTACCAGTAATCTAAGAACCATGTTTCACATGTCAAATAATGGGTGACCTCACACCACTACAAATTAGTAGGCCTAAAAATAAAAATAACATTTTTCAAACTTTGAACTTTTTTCACTCAAACTTGATTTTTTTTAAGCCTGAGTTTGAGTTCGAATTTTGAACGTTCGCACATCCCTAGTGCTATCCATACTTATTATTCTGTAGTTAATAGGGCTGGACAAAAAAATCAATATTTCGATATCGATATTTGATTTCATATCGAAATATCAAAATTTACGCAAAAATGCTAAATTTAGTAATTTTGGTGGAGGTGCCGGGTCATAAAACGCGAGTGTGAGATCGTAAAAATCGTATAATAGGTTTATGGTGATACTGATACCTACCTTATCAACCCTATTTGGCCACAAATTATGAAAAGTAAACCCACTATTTATTATTTTTTTTCTTTTTACAATTACATTTCGATATATTGATATCATCAAAATTTTACGTGTGATATCGATAATTGAATGATATGTCATAGCCCAGCCCTATTATTTATATTATTGAGTTCTTTCAATAGATATTTTCAAGCCTATTGAAAATATAATGAACACCATACCTTTGTAAATACAAACCCTCTGAGAAAGCTGCTAATCAGTATTGCCCCAATAGTGCTGGTGTATACAAGCCGGAACTTGTTTGAAATCTGGGTTGTCATTCATATTGTGACTGATCACCGTCGTGTTGTTAACCGTTATCGTCGTGTTCTAAACAAAGAAATTAACATAAGTGTTAATTCATTTAAAAATAGTAAGACATTCACACAATATTATTATGATTGGAGATGTGTAAAAAGAGCATTTTCAAAATGGATTTAGTATGAAAAACCTGTTGTGGGATAGGGAAATACCTACATACACATAGCAAAAACTTGTAAAAATACAGCCAAACCTTACATACTCAAAAGAAATGAGATATAAAAAGCCAAGCTCATTCTACTCTTCCACATTTGCACATTCATAATTCATAAACGTACAGTGTCCCGTAACAGCATCCTTGAAAGCTTGGCAAAATAGAATTTGCAATATTAATTTAACGTAGTTGTTCATCCAAGCCCTAAGCACACATGTTTTTGCATTACAAAGTTAATTCTGCAGTTTCTTTTTACTGATTCATTTTTTATAGTAATTCATTGAGTGTATATTTATTTACTTATTTTCTATATTTTATAGGTTTACTAATGATTGTAATAATGTTGTTATCTTTTATTATATTTATTGTTATAAGGTTGGCAGTCACCAAGTGTGTTTGGAGCTCTGCTCTTTTCTGCCATCCTCGTGATACATTTAAACAATGAATGTGTTACGGAACAAATAATAAAAAAAAAAAAAAAATTTTTTTCTAATTAATTTAAACCTAATATCATGCAAATTCTATTTTGCCAAGCTTTTCAGGTTGCTGTTACGGGACACTGTACATTTATGAATTAAGAATGTGCAAATGTGGAAGAGTAGAATGAGCTTGGCTTTTTAGATCTCATTTCTTTTGATTGTGTAAGGTTTGGCTGTATTTTACAAGTGTTTGTTATGTGTGTGATCTCATTACTTTTTCAAGTTCCATTGCAAAATTATTTGTTAAAATATAATAATTTTATCAAAGTTGATTTGATTTCTATGGAATTACCAATTACAACAGGATGTAAAATATCTAGTGGCCCAAAGACTTGCTTTTTGTAAACAATATAGTCGATCATTGTCAAGAAACTATAGTTACTTGTTGACTATATTCTTGTATAAGGCTTATATTGAAACCTTTATTTTGAAGCCTTCCAGCAAACTTTTTCAACTTTTTCTTTCAAAAGACCCTATATCACTATTACCTTAATGTCCATGTAAAATATGAACATTGTAGCCCCACCCGTTTGGTCAGAATCGCGGGCCGATTGAAACTGACGAATTAGACCGTAGAAGCAGTAGCTAGCAGTAGCTAGCTAGCTACTAGGGAAACGCCAAAGTTGTTGATAGACGAGTGAGGGACCCATGTGTTGAGTACCCGGGAACGTCCCCTTTCCTCCCCAATACCTAAAGCTGGATCAAGCCCAGTATGGGGAATGATACCGGGTATTCAATACATGGCAATGACTTTGGCGTTTCCTTAGTCTAGTTGGCTAAGGCGCCCTTATACCCGGAATATGGGAGACCTGAGTTCAATCCCCTGCTCAGGTAAGATTTTGTAGTTTATGGATTGTATTTAACAAAATATTAAACATGTTTTGAAATGCATATAATGCAGTTTAGTGTTTAGTCTACATCAACTGTGACAATACTATGGAAAACATAGCCAGCACAAAATACGAGTAAAGATTGCAAGGTTTACTCAATCTCCCAGCGAAAATTAAGGGTACCTTGAACATACAAGTTTTGATAGACCTAGTTTGTCACTGCTAACTGCATTACAAATATTTTTCCACTGCCTTCATTGCAACCGAGTAACATCTAAGAAGCAGTGATTTTTTCAAAGAAAAACCATTGTCAATTGTCATTAAAAGAATTCCTACACATGTTAGGCCTATTTTTCAGTTTATTATTTCTTGTAGGTTTAAATCGAATGGTGGTGCTCATTTTGTTAGCAGTTCTCAGTTACCTGGTCACTGTGTCTGTTTAAAATTTCAGCTCAATCTATTTAGGCCGTTCGGCTGTATGGACCGGACAGACAGGACATTTAACATTTAACATACAGAATTAATCACGACTAAGGCCGGATCGAGTTGCGTTGTAGACTACGTTCGCTGCGCTCACTCGTCTAATTATCCGTAAAGTGATTTTGAGCATGTTTCAAGCCATTTTTTCACCAAGAAGGAATGCTCGTACCCCAACCAAATTTGGCATGTGTTGTCAGGTACCTAAATCCCCTTGATTTTGATAGTTTTCAAGTTCACATCACGTTTCATGACGGCTGGGTGACACCTCAAAATCACCACAACTCTGTTTGCTGTATAAGGTGCCTGAATGTGTAGCGCACCGCGGCTTGGCTGCGGTGCCCTAACGGGCACCTAGATTCAGTGTAAGATGACACTATATAAAACCTATTTTATACCAATTTTTAAGTAGGCCCTATACGGCAGAAAACTGGGACAATGTGAGATTGAGAGGAGAGTGCAGATGCAGGCGGCAGAGATGAAATTCCTGAGGAGCACAGTGGGCAACACGAGAAGGGATAGAATAAGAAACACGGACATTAGTAGAAATGCTAGGTGTAGAGAAGTTAAGTGACATGATAGGAGGACACGGTTGAGATGGTATGGACATATGAAACGAATGGGGAAAAATAGGATGCCCTTGGCATCGTGTCAAGCTCGAGATATCAAATACTCGCACGTGGTCGTTTGGACCGACTTTTTTTAAACAGTTGGCATCTGTACAGTTCTCATGCGCGAGCGAACCCTGTACCTCCATCTACCTTCCAAAAATACCTATCACCAGTGACTGACAGTAAAACGAGTCAGTGTTCGGAAGAACTTCAGCAGAATAATCCATGTGTTCTGATGCCCAGACATTACGACCGCTGCACTAAAGTTAGCAATAACATGAGTGTACTCCACCATTATAATCAATGGTGTGATTAAAATAGTGCAACTTATCAATCCAAAAATATGTTTAATATAACTAGAACAATACATGTAGACTGTATCATCAATAAAACTAGGAAAACGTCAAAGTCGTTGTAAGACAAGTGAGCGAGTCATGTGTTGACGTTGAGTACTTGGTAACATTCTATTTCCTACATAAGGCTGAATCCAGAATGGTCTTTCCTCCCTAGAATATCATAGGCTAGAGTGGCGTATTATGACCTTACAGTTGACGCGCGGATGCGCCCTTATACCAACTAAACTCAAACCCCTATCAGATGGAAAAAACACATTTTGAAACATAAATTTCGCGAAAACTCGAATGAACAAAATTATATGAAACTGGTCAAAACGCAAATTAACTGCGAAATTGAACTTTTTAGTCTGGAAAATGTAGGGGGATGGTGAAGGTGCCGGTCCAGACCAAACTTTACGCGTGCGGTAGGTGTTTTTTTCATTTTTTTCCTCTTTGTTATTCTTTTTTATGTTTTTTTTCCCCTTTTTTCCTTCATTCTTTTTTCTTTTTTGTATTTTTTCTTATTTTTTTCCTTTCCTTTCGTTTCATTTCCTTTTTCTTTTTCTTTTCTTTTTATTCCCCACTCTTTTTTATATATGATTCATTCATAAATTGCATTTAATATCCTTGTTATTTGTTATCAAATTTGTTGAGTTTTTATTGCTTGTTGTAATATACTATTTCAAATATTTACTTAACTGTAGTCCATTGTTGTGTCTGCATCTATGTAATTAGATTTATTTATATTTAATACAATCCAGGAATTAAAAAATCCATCCCGATCGGGGTTCGAACCCGAGTCTCCCACTTTCCGGGTGGACGCCTTAGCCAACTAGACCACCGAGACGGTAACTATTTAACTTCTGTATTACTCGTTACATTATAGAACTTGAATGGATGGAACAATAAAGCATCGAAAAAACTGTTGCTGTTGGATTTGACCAAACAAACATATTTATGTCATTACCTTACGCAGGTATGAGCGAGGGTATATTTCTCGATTTGGATGGTCCGGAAACACTCCCGTGGGTGGAATAATTAATATTTAATACAATCACGAAATTAAAAAATCCATCCCGATCGGGGTTCGAACCCGAGTCTCCCACTTTCCGGGTGGACGCCTTAGCCAACTAGACCACCGAGACGGTAACTATTTAACTTCTGTATTGTCGTTACATTATAGAACTTGAATGGATGGAACAATAAAGCATCGAAAAACTGTTGCTGTTGAATTGACCAAACAAACATATTTATAATGTCATTACCTTAGCAGGTATGAGCGAGGGTATATTTCTCGATTTAGATGGTCGGGAAACACTCCCGTAGGTGGAATTGTTAATATTTAATACAATCCAGAAAATATACCCTCGCTCATACCTGCGTAAGGTAATGACATTATAAATATGTTTGTTTGGTCAATTCAACAGCAACAGTTTTTCGATGCTTTATTGTTCCATCCATTCAAGTTCTATAATGTAACGACAATACAGAAGTTAAATAGTTACCGTCTCGGTGGTCTAGTTGGCTAAGGCGTCCACCCGGAAAGTGGGAGACTCGGGTTTGAACCCCGATCGGGATGGATTTTGTAATTTCTGGATTGTATTAAATATTGATTATTCCACCTACGGGAGTGTTTCCCGATCATCCAAATCGAGAAATAGATTTATTTAGTTGTCCTCCTTTGTAAATAAGTTTTTTTAACTGAATAGGATAGAGGTTAAATAAATAAAATAAAAAAAAGTACAGTAAACAGACAATGCAATAGCGTTCTATGACGTCACAGGCTTCACGGAAATAGACCGTCAAAATAACGACACGTCCAAATATTTAATTTTTGTTAGGAATAGATTCTTGGTCAGAATGATTGATTCTAGGGGTGGGCAAAAAAATCAATATTTTGATATGATATCGATAATTGGAAAAAATTTCGATATCAATATTTGATTTCATTTCGAAATATCGAAATTTACACAAAAATGCTAAATTTTGAAATTTTGGTGGAGGTGCCGGATAGGTAGTCTAAACTAAATTACCCTGGCTGGTGCATTTGCTGGAGGTGCCGGGTCATAAAACGCGATTGTGAGATTGTAAATAGGTCTATGATGACACCTTATCAACCTTATTTGGCCAAAAATTATGAAAAATAACACTAAAAAAAATGTTTTTTTTTTTTTTTTACAAACAATTACATTTTGATTTCTAGATAACATATCTAAATTTTTTGTGTGATATCGATATATGTCATAGCCCAGCCCGAATTGATTCTAACTTTTTTGAATCAATGTCATCCCTAACTTAAGGGGCTCGGTTTTGTGGGTTTTTTTTAAAACAAAATTTGGGGTTTTATTAGGGTTTTGAGAGAGTTTTATAATGCCAAGATAGGCATGTGTGGGCTAAGCACCTGGAGAGGTTTAAGCTTAGGTGTCAATAATGACATAAAAGAAATATGCAAGAGGATTGAAGTAGAATATATAGACATGAATGGGGTGGAAGGAATAGAAGAGAAATGGAACATAGCAAGAGAAGTGGGAATAAGAGCAAAACGCTTCGTAATGAGCAACGAGGGAAAATGGCTAGGCCTAGATGTGAATGTAAGAAAAAAAGGAAAGAATCTGAAACAATGTGGCAGAAGGATTTTCACACAAGGTGGGTGCGGAGAAAAAGAAGTTTGGCATAGACCGTGGACAAAGGAGAAAACCAAACAAAATAAGGAGAACATCATCACACAGGAAAGAAGGAAACGTTATAAATGTGGGCACAATAAATATAGTGTCACTTAATGGTAAAATCGAAGAGATCATTGATGTCATGAAAGAACAGAAACTGTGTGTAATGGGACTCAGTGAGACAAAAGTGGAAAGGGTGTGGAAACAAGAATCTCAGAGAAGGATACAAGCTGTGGTGGTCTGGGAGGAGTGGAGGGAAGAAATGGGGGTAGCATTTGTGGTAAGCCCTGAATGGAAAGACAGTATTGTAAATGTGAAAAAGCCATAGTGATAGAATGATACAGATGTACATCTTGTGCAATGACAGCATGACAATCGAATTCATTCAGGTGTATGCGCCTCAAACAGGAAGACCAGGGGTTTGAGAAGGATGAGTTTGTGGCAAAATTAGAAGCAATTATGACATCGAATACTATTGTAGTAATGGGGGATTTTAATGCAAGAATAGGAAAAGATAGAAAAGGATTTGAAGGGGTTTATGGGCAGACATGGGATAGATGCAAGAAACAGAGATGGAGAGAAATTGTTAGAAATGTGTGCCAGAAAACTCATTAGTTATAGGAAATAGTTGGTTCAAGAAACGTAAAACCCCAAAACAAATAACGAGATATGGCTATGGTGAAGACAGTCAGAGACAGTAATTGATTATCTATGTATTAGAAAAGAAGTAATGAGAAATCTTGAGGATGTGAGGGTAATGCCATCAATATCATTGGATGGAGACCACAGGCTGGTGTTGGGGAGTTTAGAATGATGGTACAGACCAAAAGAGAATAAGAAACCGGAAAAACGATTAAAAAGTGGGGAAAAACTGCAACTCCGATAGTGCAAAAAGATTTTTATGAAAAGGGAATTAGTGACCAAACACCTACAAATGAAGTGGGAGAAATAGAAGAAGAATGGCAAAACATTAAGAAAGTTTTTGTGTCAAGTGCAGAAGAGTTGTGTGGAAGAGTCAGTGGAAGGAGGAAAGAGAAAGAAACGCGATGGTGGAACGAGAGGGTACAAGATGCAGTTCGGGAGAAGAAACTAGTTTGGAAAAAGAATAAAAAAGTGCAAATCTACAGAAAATGAGTACGAGTACCGTAGGCGAAAAAACCGATGTGAAACAAATGTGAAGGAGGAGAAAGACAAAGCAATGGAAGAATTTGCTGGTAAATTAGAAGATGACTTCCAGGGAAATAAGAAAATTATGTAGGACTAGTAAAGACAAAAAGACAAGAAAGGGAAGAACAAAAGCTATGGTAAATGAAAATGGCCAAGTTACAAAAAAAACCCACAGGAAATACAAGAAATGTGGAGGAAAATATTTCAAAGTTTGCTAAATGTACAGGTTAGTGAAAAATTTAAATGCAGAGAAAGAGGAAAGAGGCAGTGGAGAAGATGAAGAAGGACGAGGTAACAGAACGAGGTGGCACGGGCGTTAGGAGCCATGAAGAATGGTAGAGCTCCGGGAGTGGATGACATTTCTGTGGAAAAGATCAAAGCATCAGGTGCGGAAGGAAGAAGAGGGTTATTTCGAGTAATAAGTGCTGCGTGGAAACAAAAGAAGGTACCGGAAGATTGGAAAAGAGGTATAATTGTGCCGCGTTTAAGAAAGGTGACCGTAAGAAGTGTGAAAATATAGAGGGGTGACATTAATGTGTCAGTGTGCAAAAATTATGAGAAAGTTATAGAACTAAGACTGAAGGAGGTATATGACACAGATTAAGAGAAGAACAATATGGGTTCAGAAGTGGACGGTCTA
Organism: Sweltsa coloradensis; assembly: GCA_024449915.1. NCBI lineage: Eukaryota > Metazoa > Arthropoda > Insecta > Plecoptera > Chloroperlidae > Sweltsa > Sweltsa coloradensis. The sequence goes on from JAMZAV010001864.1 coordinate 96,294, forward strand.
CTATGATCCCAATTTGCTATAATAAGGGCAGACAATGGAGGGAAGATGGCAAAAAAGGGAAGGAAATGCACATTGTGTTTTGGATCTGGAGAAGGCATATGATCGCCTGCCAGAGAGAAAGTATGGGAGTGTTTTAGAGATAAAAAGGGGGTGGGAAGAGGTTTAATAGACAGGATACAAAGTACATATCAAAGGAGGAAAGTTGTGGGACAGACAGATATGGGAGGTCAGAATGGTTTAAGTAAATGAGGGCTTGCGGGCAAGGTAGTGTGTTATCTCCAACACTCTTTACTGTTGTAATGGATGAAATATAAGAAGAGTGGAACCCAAATAAAAGATGGAAGGGACACAAGAACATTAGTGTTTTCGGACGATGTGTTTATTTGGGGTGAGAGTGCCAGAGAAGTGCAGGAGAAAAGGGGGGACAGATGGAACGAAGTTACTACAGAGTTTGGTCTAAAAATCAATCAGAAAAAAAAAGGGAAAGTTTGCGTATGCAAAAGAAGACAAAGGGCAGGCTAGAGACAGGAAAAATTTGTACTACGTGGAGAAGTCTTAGAAGAAAAAGAAGAAATTTTAAAAATTGGGAAGTATTGACAAAAGATGCAAAAGTGTGTAGGGAAGTGTCATCTAGAGCAGGGCTGCCGTTTTAACGGATTTTATCCGTTTTTACGGATATTTGGGGTACAAAAGGATAAAGGGATTTTTAGTTTATTTAGGTATTTCGTTAATTACGTTTTTTCTATGTTTTTTTTCGTATTTTGAATCTGCGCGGGCTAATTTCGATTGTAAACATGAAGGGGGGCGATAACGATTCGACTTCGATAGGGGGGCGGAGCAAGGGCGGAGCCTTGTCCTTGACATTGTGGGAACTGCTTCTCCCAGAACAGTTGCTCTTTGGGAGTGGGAGGAGCCAAGAAAAAAACAATGGAGTTTGGGAGCCTAAAAAAAGTGTTTTTTTTTTTTTGTTTTAAAGTTTGGATTATGGATCATAAACGTGAAAAAATAGAATTAGTATATGATTAAAATGTTTTAACAATTTCTGAAGACTGCAATGTTAATAGGCTAGTGAACCAAAAAACAGGGGGAGGTCAAAATTGTGATGCAAAATTTCCTAGGGGCCTAGGGGCCCAGGGGCCCGGCCCCAGGCCCAATAATTTTTAACCAAAGGGCAGATTTTAAAAAGATTTTTTTGCAATAAGTAACATTTTTCATTTTTATGCAATCTTAATTAAAACAACCCCCGGGGTTTTTGGCTATTTATTCTCGCTGTGATAGGCCCCGGCCCCCTTGGGAACTTTTTTGGTTTGATGGTAACAAATTAAAATAACATTTTGCCCTTTTTATAGTTTTATAATGTTTTTAGACTTTTCAGGATTTTTTGGGATTTTTTAACGTCTCCCAACAGGATTTTTAAAAAAGCAGTGGCAGCCCGATCTAGAGTGAAAAAGCGAAGGGTTTTACCAATTGGTGAGAAAGTTTCTATGGAAGGTTGTTCCCCCGAAAATGTAAAAATTTTTCTGTATAAGGCATATTTGTACCTATACTCATAGAGAAAAACCGGGAAGAGGGGGAAAAACAAAAGTAAATAGGGGAACCGCAAAAAAAAAGTTTAGAAGTTCGGAAGATTAATTCATAGAAAGCAGCACCAACAATTTAGTGTCGCGATCTATGAAGACTCTTCCAAAAATATCAAGTAACAACTAGCGCAACCTAGTGACACTGCTTGGATATCTAGGCTTTTTCGTGGCGCCGGTGGGGGGGGGTTTTCCTTTTATTTCATGGTTTTGTTCTGTAAATTTAAAGAAATGTTAAAAAAGTGCGGAAAGAGTATCACTAAACTTTTTTTTTTCTTTCAACGACTTCTGGGACTTTGGAGACCCATTGGGACATTAAATGTTCATCAATATCCGATATTGCAAACACACCACCACTAGGCCTAGGTCTAGGCCAAGGCCTGCTTGCTGGAGCCAGTTCTTTCATCAGTACACACGCGTTTTATTCTGAACTAACGAGTATTTACGAATGCACTTGGCGCTGCCAAGAGTGGTTTTAGAAACTCTCAAACAACTAAAAAACTTTGATTTTGGCACTAAAAAAAACGAGAAACAACACAAATAGCAAAGACTGACAGCAGGCTGGAACTAAACCGAAAAAAGAAATGCCTTCACTGCCTTCTCGGCGCTCGCGGTAAACATCACCGTTACCGACCGTTACCATGGTTTACAGTCTTCGATGGTGCTGCTTTCTGTGAATTAATCTTCCGAACTTTTGGTAAACACGGTAGCTCGATGGTTCCCGCTCGGCTATGCTTGTTACCCCCCGTGCCTATACTAAAATATGGGGCAGTAACAGGGGCAGTGGGAACAAAAGAAGAGAGTCAGCTGGAAGCAGCAGAAATGAAGTTTTTAAGAAGTATTAAGGGAGTTACAAAGATGGACAAGATAAGAAGTAATGAAATAAGGAAAGAACTGGGATTGGAGAGATTGAAGTTTAAGCTAGGAAGAGAACGTCTAAGATGGTTTGGACATATGAAAAGGATGGGCAGAGAGAGGATTCCAAGACGAGAATTTGAAGCGGCAGAGGAGGGGAAAAGAAGAGTAGGAAGGCCAAGAGAAAAATGGGAAAGATTAATTCAAGAAGACGTTGGAAAACGGAATGAAGTGTGGGAGCATGTGGCAAGAGTAAAGCTGTGGGAGGACAGAAGAGAGTGGAGTAAATTGGTGGAGAGGAAGGAGTTAGATGATGTGGAAGAAACACTGATTCTGGCAAGCTTAGTATCTACAGTTTAATGCCCTTGATAATGGTGGAAAACCACCACTCAACCCGACATAGTTGGAACTGAGTTATGATGATTATTATTATTAGGGTTGCCGTTTGATGTGAAAATCGTGATCGATAATCGGAGGCATGGAATCGATAATAATATCGAAATATCTAGGTGCCCGTTAGGGCGCCGCAGCCAAGCCGTGGCGCGCTACACACTCAAGCACCTTATACAGCAAGCAGAGTTGGGGTGATTTTGAGGTGTTACATAGCCGTCATGTAACGTGATGTGAACTTAAAAACTATCACAATCGAGGGGATTTAGGTACCTGACAACACATGCCAAATTTATTGGGGTACAATTATTCCTTCTTGGTGAAAATATGGCTTGAAACATGCTCAAAATCACTTTAAGGATGTTAGCTACTGCTACTACTGCTACTACATCTAATTCGTCAGTTTCAATCGGCCCGCGATTCTGACCAGACGGGTGGGGCTACAATGTTCATATTTTACATGGACATTAAAAGGACATCACAACCCAGGGATTTCCCGGCGATGTAAAGAACCTAAGTTGTTTTAATGACTAATGGCGAAAACCAGAAGTCTCTAACTTGAAAGCAGAAGTTAATTACACCTGTTTGAATAACAATAATTTAGGTGGGTGCGCGCGCATCCAAAATCGTGACGTAAAGATTGCGCACAGTCGAGTCTACTCCCCGACCTCAGATTACTGGTCAGCGCTGTAAAGAACTCTCTCTGTAGAAGAAGATATAGTGTTTAGACAAAAACCAAAAGCTTCATCGTATTCAGTGGTCTTTCCTCTACAAGAATGTTGCTAAAGTAAACCTTCTTGTAGAAAATAAAACATAGTTTTGGATATTTTATAAAACATGCTAAAAACGACAAATATATTGTACTTTCAGAGACCTTGAAAACAAGTAAAATTGACCAAATGTGAAAATATTTTGACACCCCACATATAGCTGTAGGCATGCAAAAAAATAAAAAAAATATACAACATTATGATTCATTTCAAATATGCGTGTATTTGCGTGATATACTAACGCATGCTTTCGTTGAGAATTCACGCGCGACCGTCTTATGAAGGTAGCAGCCCCGTGGCACTCACGATGCAACTATTTCAGAAAACATCAGACTCTTAGGTACTTGTTATGGTTACGTACCCACTGAAAATCAGTTTCTATAACTGAGTGGGTAGACTCTAAATAAAATTTATTTATTTAATATTCGTTGTATGTATCTTGTAGCAGCGACTGATTGATAAGCAAGCGCGTTGGAGCTCTTTTTGTGTTGGGGGGGGGGGGGGGGGGGGTGAAGGGAACGCTCTCTTTTCTACGTACGTGCCTCGTCTGAAGCAATTGCAACTTGCAACGTTGCAAGTTGAGTTGAGGCAATAAGTGAAAAACTACACGATATCATAGTTACTTAGTTATTAGGGTTCACGATATCATAAAACTTGCATCTGTATGCGGGATATGAAATAAAACCATGGTTCAAGTATCCTAATACCATGGTATAAACCACTGAATGAACTCAACCCGCATACGAGACAGCTGTGAGCCATACCTTATGGTTATGAACGGCTACACAGACTACACGTGCTTGACAAACGATGTTTTCTAAATGGTAGTATATCCTCTGCAACTTGATCGCGGACGGCTCGTCGCTGGAAGCGTCGAAGTTTGCTGAAAACATCCTATCATATATTATTTGCAATCTTGAACACGTTTGCTTCGATTTCAGTGTAGTATTTTTGTTTATTTTTTTTATCTATTTACTTGTTTCAAAATATTTTCACATTTGGTCAATTTTACTTGTTTTCAAGGTCTCTTGAAAGTACGATATATTTGTCGTTTTTAGCATGTTTTATAAAATATCCAAAACTATGTTTTATTTTCTACAAGAAGGTTTACTTTAGCAACATTCTTGTAGAGGAAAGACCACTGAATACGATGAAGCTTTTGGTTTTTTGTCTAAACACTATATCTTCTTCTACAGAGAGAGTTCTTTACAGCGCTGACCAGTAATCTGAGGTCGGGGAGTAGACTCGACTGTGCGCAATCTTTACGTCACGATTTTGGATGCGCGCGCACCCACCTAAATTATTGTTATTCAAACAGGTGTAATTAACTTCTGCTTCAAGTTAGAGACTTCTGGTTTTCGCCATTAGTCATTAAAACAACTTAGGTTCTTTACATCGCCGGGAAATCCCAGGGTTGTGATGTCCTTTAAGGTTATAGTAATATAGTCCTCTTTTGAAAAAAAAAAGTTGAAAAAGTTTGCTGGAAGGCTTCCAAATAAAGGTTTTAAAATAAGCCTTATACACTAGGCATACAATCAACAAGTAACTATAGTTACTTGACACTTGTTGACGGTACAAGCAGAGTTAGGCGGGAAAGTGCGATACGTAAACAAATAGCGGACATTTTAAATTTTTCTTCTTTGTGTGAAACGAGAAAAGGTGTCATTATACTCTCATAAAAACAAATCAGAAACCGTCCCTGGCCTAGGCCCAGATGTAGAAAATTATTTATAATTCAACAGTGTAGGTCTAAAGTTCCATTAGGCTATAGGACTAGATAAAATAAATACTTACATTACATGTTTGACAAGCCTAGCCAAACCCTAGGCCAGCACAACCTTGTTCTGACACACTTCCCGCACAAATAACTAGTTTTGATTACTAAAAGCCTAATTCAGATAAACAATAGTATGATTGTCCACCTAGGCTATACAAAAATGTACGGAAATAATACACCTATTCTTTTCTTGCAATGATCTCGCGTAAAACTCCTGTCACTATATAAAAACAAAAACAAAAACTGTGCAAATTTTCGATGTTCTTTTGATAATCATTTGATTTACATGGCTGTGGATGCAGTGAAATGTATAAAATAACATTAGTTGTGCGCTTGTTGTAGCATGGGAAAGTTTTAATTGGCCGTGAGTCGTCGTTTATACCATGGTTATACCACCTATACCCAGGATGTACATGAATCCGGGTCTAGATATTTTACATCCTATTTGTTATTGCTAATACCATAGAAATTAAATCAACTTTGATAAAATTATTATATTTTAACAAATAATTTTGCAATGGAACTTGAAAAAGTAATGAGATCACACACATAACAAAAACTTGTAGAAATACAGCCAAACCTTACACACTCAAAAGAAATGAGATCTAAAAAAGGGCCAAGCTCATCTACCCTTCCCACATTTGCGCATTCTTAATTCATAAACGTACAGTGTCCCATAACAGCATCCTCGAAAAGCTTGGCAAAATAAAATTTGCATTGTTATTAGGTTTAAATTAATTAGAAAAAAGAACTTGGATGAACTATTACTAGAGGTAGTGAAAAATGGTGATAACGAAATTCGCGAATTTTTTAAATATCCATTTTATTGCCTAAAATGTAATATTGTCGACGAATTACATCATTTAGTGATGGAAAAAAGACATTTTGAAAACGCGAAATTTCGCGAAATTTTCGTGTATAGCGCGAAATAACGAACGAAATTACATCAAACTGGTCAAAACGCGAATTAAATCGCGAAATTGACCTTTTAGTGTGCAAAATGTAAAGTGATGTGGAGTTGCCGGTCCAGTTTTGGTGGAGGTGCCGGTCCAGACCGAATATTACGCGCGCGGTAGGCGGGGTACCGTGACGTCACGGGCTTCACGGAAATATACCTCCAAAATAACGGCGCGTATCACGGCTTCCGCGAAAATAGTATACCAAATAACAGTGCGTACAATTTTTTTAAGTGATTTTTTATTTTTTAGTAACGTTTTTTGACAATTTTTTTGAAATCGCGAAAAAAAACGCGAAATTTGGGTTTTTTAAAACGAAATTTGGGTTTTTATATCACCATTTCTCATTACCTCTAACTATTACGTTTAAATTAATAATCGCAAATTCTATTTTGCCAAGCTTTTCGAGGATGCTGTTATGGGACACTGTACGTTTATGAATTAAGAATGCGCAAATGACCAAATGTGGAAGGGGTAGATGAGCTTGGCCTTTTTTTTAGATCTCATTTCTTTTGAGTGTGTAAGGTTTTGGCTGTATTTCTACAAGTTTTGTTTTGTGTGTTATCACTATCATAGACCCAAATCGATTATCATTACAAATTCCAAATTGAGCCTAGGAAATTGGAAAAACGCAAAATTGTATTACTAATACAAGAGATCATTAAGGATTAGAATGTTTAAAAATAAAATTGAGGGCTAATTTACAATTACACAGTCTTTATTGTAACACAAACGTCTTGTTGCATGGGGCATAGGCGCCGAGTTTTGATTTTGGTGGGGGTGCTCAATGTGGAAACAGCTGGGGTCTGGGGCGAAGCCCAAGCCGCCGGAGGCTCACACTGTTGGTGAAAATTTTTGGGGCCTACATTTTGTTTGATGGCCTGAAACGATATTTCAGGTGTGAAAATACGATGAAAGAATTGCATTAATATGTCATATCAAACAAATAACTAACCATAAAGATAGGGTAGTCATGCAACTAATAATACTCTCTCAGGTGAAATCCTATGACTGTATAGGGTCATTCAAAGTGCACTGCTCTATTGGCAGTTTTTCTCCGAAAATGTCGTTAGAAAACTAATTTTCGACATAGGGGGCCGAGCGAGACGGACTGTCAAAGATCCATAACACACTAGCCACAAACGTCAGTCAGCAACCCTATACCAAAGAAAGAATGATCTCATAGAAAAAACGTGAAGTGGGAAAAAGACATAATTTGTCGATGTGCATTGACCTCGAACTCGAAGGGCCATTTACTAAAAAACTCTAGTACTCCTGTTATGCAATTGAACCCTTGGAATTTTTCACTTATGATGCACTTTAGAGCTTACTTCCGCAGGGGGGCTGAGCCCCCCATGAATCAGAGCTGGGGGGGCTGAGCCCTGTCCGCCCCCCGTACTCGGCGCCTATGGCATGGGGTGTCACTTTTTAACATATTTCGACAGTAAGGGCCGACAAAGGTCGCATCTAGCGAGCGACATCTACCTCGACATTCCAGCTCAAACTTACCTCCTCACCACCCCCATCGTTGTCGTTCTTTGAATAAAAAAAAAAAACTGCACACTTGACTCATTTTGTTAGGCGGCGTAACTAGTAATGGTAAAGGTCCTCTTTGGGACGGAAGAAACATCATCAAAAATTCAATATAATTGGGCAGACTGACGCTAGAGAAGTTCACGCCACAACACGTCGAGCCGTACTGAATACATGGCGATCGCCGATTGGGCGAATGCTTTCGTCTCGCGCTGCCAGCGCATGCGCACTGGCGGCGGTGGGCGTGTTGTTATACTTGAGCAGCTATTGGCTACTCCGACAACCAATCGGGGCGTTGATACGACAGCGCAGCATTTTTAAGCACGGTAAACCGTGAAAACATCGAAGTCGCTATTTAAATCGATAATCATATCATATCAAAATACTTGAGCCAATTATCATATATCATATTACTGATATTGATAATCGATTGATATTTCAATTATCGACGGCAACCCTAGTTTTTACATCACCATTTCTCATTACCTCTCAATCTCATCCTCTCATCATCAATCAACAAATTAAATGCAAAAGTTCCCGGATAATCAACACATGACTCGCTCACTCGTCTAACAACGACTTTGGCGTTTTCTTAGTCTAGTTGGCTAAGGGCCTTTATACCCGGAATGTTGGAGACCGGGTTCAAACAACGGTCGGGATAGATTTTTTATTACTGGATTATTTGATTATTTCTAGAAAATTATAGAACATGTTTTGAAATGCATACAATAGGTATGGAAAACATAGCCAGTACAAAATACGAGTAATGATTGTAAGGTTTACTTCATCTTGGAGCGGAGCGGAATTTTGGGTTACCTTAAGCGTGCAACATTCTATACACCTTGGTCACGGCATGCAAACATGATATGACGGCCTTGCCATGTTGAAAACACAAGCTAAGCAACATCGGACGTGGTCGGTACATGAGTGGGTGACCACTTGGGAACACCACGTGCTATTGACAAAGAGGGTGAAGCAAGATCGCCAAAGTGTACCCCCGATAGGAAACGATCTTGCACTGTCACCCTTAGCGGCTCTGCGGAGCACAATATACAATGTACAAGTTTCTGGTAGGTATTGGATAAAAAACAAAAAAACATTGTCGTTAAATATGTGACATTTTCAGCCTATTTTCAATTAATTATTTATTGCGAGTTTAAATTGTAATGGATTTTGTTCAAAATGTTAACTGCACTCAAAGTACTTGTACCGGATGTCTATCTAAAATTTCAGCTCAATCTGTTCAGCCATTCTGGAGCAAACTTACTCACTCAATCACTCACTCACAAAAAAACAGATCTTGTGCCGTTTGACTTGCGTTGTAGAACTAAGTCGCTACCTATGCTCCCTCGTCTAATAATCAATGAACTACAGTATTTAGTAAATCAATATTACTAGGAAAACGCTTAAGTCCCGCCGTGTTGATGGATGTGGTAATTTTTTTTAAACAAAAAAAGCGTAAAATTGCGATTTTTTTAATAGATAATTTTTCGATTACGCTCAAATTTCACACGAATATATTAATTCATAAAATTAAAGTTCTGTGAAAAAATCATTACAATCGGATAAAGCATGTAGATGTTATAAGTCGAAGAATTTTTTTAAAAATCGAAAAAAATCGTAAAATTGCGATTTTCATGAGAAATAATTTTTCGATCGATTTTTCCCCCCGTGCAGTTCTTCGTTCAGAGATTTCATAGACCTCCATAAAATTTCATCACAATTGGAGTATTGGTTTAGCCGGAATCGTGTTCACAGACACACAAAAATACAAAAAAAAGAAAGAAAGAAAAAAAAAAAAAAAAACATTCCGGATTTTTTTCTCCAGTGTAGTGAAATGGAATCTTCGCTTCGCTCGCTACGCTCATCCAACTAAAAAGTTTCATTGTTCTCTTTTATGTAAATATGCATTTTTATTTGATATCGACCAATAAACAAGATCATACTTATGCCAGACTCATAATTACCCTTACGAATATCATAGAAATAATAAAATTAAGTAAAAAAACACGTTGACTTATTTGACAATAATAGATGTACAGTCGAGCCCACTTATAAAGAACTCTCTTTTAACAAAGTTATGGATTTAACAAAGTAATTTTAAAGCTGGTTAATTAAAAATACATGTAAAGTGACTCTGTTTTAACAAAGTTCTTATTTAACAAAGTAAAAGTCAGTTTTTGTCAAGTTTGTTATAAGTGGGCTCGACTGTATCAGTCTAAATGATCGCGCGCGACTACTAACGTAACAAACAGGGTCGCGACTACTCTCAGGTTAAGAATGATTAGAATACAATGTTGTAGGCTACAATAAAGAAAGGTAAGCTTTGCATATGCCTACCCCTGATCCAGCACCGATCCAGCGAGCCAGCCACCAGGAGCTGAAGCTCGTGCTGCCCACGTTCAGCAGGATACTGATGCAGACAATGGACGCGATCCAGAAACCGCCCGCCGCCGTGATGTAGCTGATGTAGGTGTTGGCACTGATGGAGCCCTGGTGGCTGGTCTCGGTCTCTGTCAGACGATGGTCGCTGTCCGGGAGGTTCTCCGTTGATCCGGACTCCGGGGCCCCGTGGTCTCCGGTCACAATCTCCTGCTCCTCCGGCTCCTTACCAGCGCTAAACAGCAATCATCACAATCATTACTCATTAGGGGTGGGCAAACAATAACATGTCGATAATTCAAACTTGAACCAAATTAAATACAAGCTAGGACCAAGTAAGTTTGAAAAAGAAGTTAGAAGTTTGGAAAAATGGTTTAGTGAATAGATTTTAAATAATTCAACAATAATGTATACCGTATTGTTCCGAATATAGCGCGATGTTTTTTTCCGAAAATACAATCTCAAAAACAGCACTCGCGTTATTTCCGCGCGCTTGCATTTGAAATAGCGCCTGAACATAGGCCACGCCTCTATACAACTCCCGCGCACCGTCTGCTGCGCTTCGCCCCGCCCACCCACTCGATGCCACTGAACTCGGCCGAACCGTGGGCGAAACTGTCTGCTAGTCGTCAGAATCCTTGGCCGTGATCACATCGCGACCTAGCTTGACCTACATAGATTTTGTTCGTCGGGGTTGTCTATCTACGTTGCTAAGAGTCTACGTAATAATGAGTGATGAAGGAGAAGATGAAATGGCTCAAGATGAACAAATGAAGACTGCTGACAGCGTGGAAAAGAAAGGTTCCTCTGCCTTACAAATCAACAAGGGATTGAGAAGGAGCTATGACGTCAACTTCAAAACAATGGTAGCTAACGAGGCTATTGCAACGAATAACGTAAGAGCTGCACATAAATATGGAGTTTCCGAAGTGAACATTCGACTATGGAGAAAACAACTAGACCTATACAAATCGGCAAATTCAACTCGTAAAGCGTTCCGAGGACCTAAGAAAGGAAATATGAAGAACTTGAAAATCGTGTTGTGCTGTTCATTCAAGAAAAACGTGCTGAAGGGTTCCCGATTTCACGCGAAACAATAACTTTTAAGGCTATTGAGGTAGCAAGGCAATTGGGAATTCCAAGAAATGAATTTAAAGCAAGTTTAGGGTGGTGCAGACGTATGATGAGGCGTCAAGGCTTTTCACTGCGTCGGCGCACTTCTCTCGCGCAACGTTTGCCGAACGACTTTAATGAAAAGCTGTTATCATTTCAGCGATATATTATCGGATTGCGCAAAGAACATGACTATCTCCTGGGACAGATGGGAAACGCCGATCAGACGCCGATATGTTTCGAAATGCCTTCCAACACGACTGTGCACACTAAAGGTGCTAAATCTGTCATTGTTAAATCGACGGGCAATGACAAGGCGCGGATCACTGTCATGCTAGCTGTCTTGGCTGACGGTAGGAAGCTGCCCCCGTACGTTATCTTAAAGCGCAAAACGATGCCTAAAGATAAAATACCAACAGGAATCATTCTTCGTGTTCAAGAGAAGGGGTGGATGGACGAAGCATTAGTAGTGGATTGGCTGAAGGTTGTTTGGGGTCGGCGACCGGGCGCTCTATTGAGGCTGAGGGCTATGCTTGTCCTTGATGCCTTCAGAGGACACCTCACTCCACGGACCAAACAACAAGTGGCATCAATGAACACTGATCTGGTTATCATTCCAGGGGGAATGACGTCCCAGTTGCAGGTACTTGACGTGGTAGTGAACAAGCCATTCAAAGACTATGTGAAGAAAGAATACAGTGCGTGGTTGTTGGCAGGTGACCATGCTCTAACACCTACAGGCAAGATAAAGAAGCCATCCATTCCACTGCTCATGCAGTGGATACTCGTTGCATGGAACAAGATTTCCCCTGACAGCATTGTGCATGGTTTTAAGAAATGCTGTATTTCAAATGAATTGGATGGAACAGAGGATGATGTTCTGTGGGAAGAGGAGGGGGAAGTTGAAACTGCTGATGAGGACAACTCTGTCAACTCATCTTCTGACCAGGAATCAGACTGGTGAACTGTGGAGTGTGGACTGTGGTTGGCATGTGAGCTTGTGCTTGGCCCTACCCTGTTAAAAACCATAGGCCTAGGCCCTAACATTATTCAAAATGTTTCATTGTAAGACTGACATTCATTTTATTGTAAATAAAAAATGTTTCATGTACATTTTAATTTTCTTTGATTTTTTCTTTTTCTTGAAATGATTCTGAAAAATTGGGGGTCGTGTTATATTCGAGGTCGTGCTATATTCGGAACAATACGGTATTTAGCACTCACAAGATTGAGGGTCAAGTATAGTAAGCCCTACATATTTGCTAATATTTATTTAATTTTTTATTTGGTTCGTATTTACCGTATTTATATATACACAATTGTAGGCACCACAACTTTCAGATCTTTATAGAGTCTTCACGAGACAGACATGTATACTGACAGAATAAATTCCTATGGCATGTAAGACTATTTTTAGTTTATGGAAACTTAAATGTTATTTCAAGCCATCAGATTGCATCCAATCTATAGATACCGTATTGGACGTATATAGCACGATGTCTTTTCCCAAAAATACAATCTCAAAAACAGCACTTGCGTTATTTCCACGCTCTTGCATTTGAAATAGTAGGCCACCAGCAATACAACTCCCGAGCATCGGCTGCTGCGCATCGCCCCGCCCACCCACTCAACGCCAGCCGAACCCGTTATGTGAGGCGGACGGGTGACGTCATCGGGCTCCGCGGAAAAGGACCACGGGAATATCGCCGCGCATCACGGGTTCCGTGGAAAATGACCATCAAAATAACTGTGCGTACAAATAAAAAAAATTTCTTGGGAATCGATTCCGAATCGATGTCATACCTAAATCAGACTGGTGAATTGTGGTTGGCCTATGTGAGCTTGTGCTTGGCCCTACATTGTTATAAAACATAGGACTAGTAGACCCTTATCTAATATGGTTCAAAATGTTTTGTTATAGAGTGAAACTTAAGGCTATTCATTTATTGTAAATAAAAAAATTTCCTTGTACATTTTAATTTTTTTGATTTTTTTTTTCCTTGAAATGATCCCGAAAAATTTGGGGTCGTGTTATATTCCAGATCGTGCTATATTCGGTACAATACGGTACTAATTGCAAAGTCCATAACATTTTTTATCTTCTAAATATACAAGAATTACATTTAAGTAACATATGGTGTACATATATTGTAGCTTCCGAGTTCCGCGTTTTCTTGGCATTTGTCGTACTCGTCCGCCATGTTAAGTAGGAGTTGGTGCGGCATAGTATACACTTTCGGCTCCTATCGACTGCCTCCTAAATTTTGACTAGATACTCTGCGCTTTGGCGGCATACTTCTGACGACACATCCGCTCTGTCAGTACACTATTCACTATTAAGAATACTACAGAGTTTGGGACAGAGCCTAAGAGTTACTAAGCCAATCTGTTTCCTGACCTATATTTGTTGGCCTCGGCGATCCGAGCATTGATCATGATGGCGTAGTCGGTGTCTGTGGCCATCAGCTCATCGTGTGTGCCCTTCTCCGCCATATGTCCGTCCTTCATCACCAGCACCTCATCACAGCGGTTCAACAGCTGAAACATCGGTGGCATTAGGTGCTTCAACTGTTTGGCAACAGCTGATATTGAGGACAGGTTTCACTTTCAATACCACTCTTACATTAGTCAACAAACCTAACAGAGTAGACCAATGGAAGCGACACCAGAAGTAGGTAATCAAAGCCGTTGGTCACCAATTGCTGGCTACCAAAATGTAATAATGCCAAGGATTGTTACTTCCATACTTTAGATATACTTATAAATAAAATATTACTCAATTAATGTTATAATTTAAGCTTAGAAAATATAGTTAAACCTAACTTCCAAAGCATAATATTTGTCTCATTTCTAGAGCTTAATATCTCACTTACTGAATTTGCTGAAAACTGAGTGTTGTGAATACACATCAATTCTTTTCATATGCCTACATTTTGAGATTATTAGACCTTAATACAACAAACACTTTGTTAAGACACGTAACTCAATGCTATCGATGCATACAAAAAGATGTTCCTCATTTGACAAAACACTGCAGCAAAAATCAGCCATGTTGCAGAGACACTGAATTTGATTGAATATGTGGAGAACTAATCCGATATTATCACATTATCACTAAGGCGCTTCGTGAACACTCTTTTCAGTCGCCTTGATGATAGATTTTGGATGACTATTTCTATCCATTTATTACGGTTGTGTGTCATCACAGTTAACATGCTTTGTTTGTGTACGTTTTATGTGAAGACAAGACTGTGCATGAACCATGTCTGCCTTCAAGAATGCGAGGCAACCACCTGTGAGCCAGTGAGAGACTGAGACTACATGCCTCATCGTGCCAGCTGCGGAAAGGTAAGGGGCGGCGAGGTCATATCGATCTCTCGTTGCCCTAAAAGTACAAATTTTATAAGAAATGTCTCTTAGATTGTATACCCAGGGACATAATTAAATCAAGGGGTCTGGAAGATACCTCTTTCACCTACATCCCGTGGTCAACTCTCTGTGCACTTGATTTGTATCGCCTTGTGATCTGCATTATCGATCGATGGAAGCCTCCAAGTCTATTTAAAGTTATTAATATTATTTAGGGGCTTTGAATGACTCTTGGTCAACAATATAGTCAGTATCTAGAAGGCAGATATAGAAAAAATTAGTAAATTACTTAAAAAATAAAAAATGCGGAAAACAAACTGTGGTTAGCAACCATTGGTTGACAGTTTAGATAGAATTAATTTAAATAAATTGGAAACGAACGCAAAGGTAAGAACTAAGGCCTGGTCTGCAAAATGCAGTGCTTTACGCAATGTGACAATGACGAGTGAGCACAGAAACTTTACCCGCCTCGATGACGACGTGACCTAATTGACTGCCAGCGAGTTACTGAGCACGAGGCGAGAGCGAGACGTGAGAGAGGAGAGGAGAGAGTAGACTGGACCGGTCGACCAGTGCCTGTGATTCGGAGGGGGGATACTGAGTGCGTGCGCATCGCCCAGCTTCGCGTCAGATACCGTGCATATATCGTCGTGTAAAATGCCTCTAGCAGCCAGTGGCATTGTATTGGCCCGAGAGCCACGATGATGCACGGACAATGCTGCGGTGTGGCCTAGAGTATGACGGAGCCCACGTAGCTACCGTTCGAAGCGCGCGCTTTTCGAATATACACATATTGATGTAAAATTGATCACACAGATAACAAAAACTTGTAGAAATACAGCCAAACCTTACACACTCAAAAGAAATGAGATCTAAAAAAAGGGCCAAGCTCATCTACCCTTCCACATTTGCGCATTCTTAATTCATAAACGTACAGTGTCCCATAACAGCATCCTCGAAAAGCTTGGCAAAATAGAATTTGGGATTATTAATTTAAACGTAATAGTTCATCCAAGTTCTTTTTTCTAATTAATTTAAACGTAATAACATGCAAATTTTATTTTGCCAAGCTTTTCGAGGATGCTGTTATGGGACACTGTACGTTTATGAATTAAGAATGCGCAAATGTGGAAGGGTAGATGAGCTTGGCCCTTTTTTTAGATCTCATTTCTTTTGAGTGTGTAAGGTTTGGCTGTATTTTTACAAGTTTTTGTTATCTGTGTGATCTCATTACTTTTTCAAGTTCCATTGTAAAATTATTTGTTAAAATATTATAATTTTATCAAAGTTGATTTAATTTCTATGGTATTAGCAATAACAATAGGATGTAAAATATCTAGACCCGGATTCATGTACATCCTGGGTATAGGTGGTATAACCATGGTATAACGACGGTATAAGGACTGGACCCCAATTCTTGAGTTCGTGGGAGATGAGTTGAAAACGCAATTAGAAAACGAAGTCGTTTTCGTTTTCGAAGGAATTGGTATTCTTGAACGGTATCGTGGAAAACGTCATGGGTTGTGAGTTGAAAGAGTATTGCTGTTATTTACGTGGGGTGAGGTTCACGAAATCCAGACAAGAGCTCGAAAACGTTCTATATTTATTCTAGATGGCAGTGCATTCATAAGCGCGGGCCAATCGAAAGACGAGTTGCATGAAATGATTTGATTGTTGCAATCATGTAAAGAAACAGATGATCACGCTCATATTCGACACCTTGCTTCGACATTGTGTGTAGTAGCAAGCTGACTTTGATCATGGCTCAACATGGCTAAAAAGAAAAGAATATGTGTATTATTTCCAAACATTTTTGTATAGCCTTGGTGGACAATCATACTATTGTTTATCTGCATTAGGCTTTTAGTAATCAAAACTAGTTATTTTGGCCTAGGGTTGGCTAGGCTTGTCAAACATGTAATGTAAGTAATAATTTTATCTAGTCCTATAGCCTAATGGAACTTTAGACCTACACTGTTGTATTATAAATAATTTTCTACATCTGGGCCTAGGTCAGGGACAGTTTCTGATTTGTTTTATGAGAGTATAATGACAACTTTTCTCATTTCACACATAGAAGCAAAATTTAAAATGTCCTCCATTTGTTTACGTATCGCACTTTCCCGCCTAACTCTGCTTATACCGTCAACAAGTGTCAAGTAACTATGGTTACTTGTTGATTGTATGCCTAGTGTTTAAGGCTTATTTAAAACCTTTATTTGGAAGCCTTCCAGCAAACTTTTTTAACTTTTTTTTTCAAAAGAGACTATATTACTATAACTTTAATGTCCATGTAAAATATGAACATTGTAGCCCCACCCGTCTGGTCAGAATCGCGGGCCGATTGAAACTGACGAATTAGATGTTAGCAGTAGCAGTAGCAGTAGCTAACATCCTTAAAGTGATTTTGAGCATGTTTCAAGCCATTTTTTCACCAAGAAGGAATGATCGTACCCCAATAAAATTTGGCATGTGTTGTGAGGTACCTAAATCCCCTCGATTGTGATAGTTTTCAAGTTCACATCACGTTACATGACGGCTGGGTAACACCTCGAAATCACCCCAACTCTGCTTGGTGTATAAGGTGCTTGAGTGTGTAGCGCACCGCGGCTTGGCTGCGGCGCCCTAACGGGCACCTAGATGTGTTGTTTATTCACCGACGCAGATAAGCCGTAGTCGGTTTTTGAGGGGATCAAATTTGGGATAAAAGTGTGGCTTATATGCGTGTAAATACGGTATTCATGTTTTTTTTATTTACGTCAATCGATGCAGTTCACAGGACGATACAAATCACGTGCACAGAGAGTTGACCACACGATGTCGGCGAAAAAGGTATCTTCTAGAATCTAGACCGCTCGATTTATTCTGTCCCAGGGTGTACATAATCGTAACGTATCTACTTTCAGTAATTTTGAACAAACCTGTACATTTCATCAAGATTGGAAATATTTCTTCAATAGTTTTTTTTTAAACGTGAAAGGTATAAGTTCGAGATTTCAAAGATCACCCACAAATTTCATCAAGATCGAAGTACCCACTTCCGGTAGAGTGCAAACAGACAGAAATTAAAATTGAATCTCGCTAGCATTGGTTAAGACTAAGAGTTCACAGGTTGTGAAGTATAGAGAAGAACGTAAAACAGCCTGAAGGGCATGGGTTTGACACAAAGTATTCACCTGTTGCTTATAACTGCAGCTAATTTAAAGTTAAGTAATGTTGATAGTTTTAGCAACTAACCTGAACTTGGTGAGTGACAAAGAGCACAGTTTTGTTTTTCAAAGCTGTCAAAATACATTTCTCGAAGATATGTGCACCAACATGCGAATCAACCGCACTCAATGGATCATCCAGCAAGTAAATATCTCTACAACATAAGTACATGTAGGTGTTGGTTAAAAAAATTTACCTTATTATATTAAGCCATATGCCTAACATATTAAATATTTAAAACATCATGATGATTCATAATAAAGTGTTAGTCTTTCATGACTTGGAATAATTGTCAGAAGAATCACGGTAAAAAGAAAATGTTGTCTTGCTTTGTTAACAGCTTGGGCTAAAATGTCAAGTAGGCTATAATAATTCATAGATATCAAGGCACTGAAATGTCCAAAACAACCTTTAATTCAATTGTGATTTAAAACAATAATGAATACATACATGAATACTCGAAACATTAATACAAAGAGATGTATAATAACTACCTACAAAGTTATTGGTTTAAGTAATAGTATGACCTAGATATGGTTAAAGTTTACCTATTTGCATACAGAGCCCTAGCTAGAGCAACTCTCTGTTTCTGGCCTCCTGACAGGTTGACGCCTCTCTCCCCTATCTCCGTCCGGTCACCGCCAGGCAGCATGTTTATGTCGTCACCCAGACAACAGTTGTAAACTGCATCATAATACCTGTGCAAGAATAACAGACATATTTCAATGTCATAACAACACTGGATTTAGCTACATTTATATAGCTAATACTTTAATTTGCCTTCTTATTGATGCGTGTAAGACTAATAGGCTAATAGCATTAAAGGTAAACTAATAAAATAAAATAAATAAATAAATTTGTATTTAGAGTCTACCTACTCAGTCACATAACTGATTTTCAGTGGGGGGACATTAAATTTAAAGCAGACCAGTCCAACCCTGTAGGCGCCGAAACCATCGACCAGTGAGCAATGACCAACTAGAGACTGGCATATTTAAGTTGGAAACACCAATCAATAAAGCTGGTCTTGATTCCACCCCTGGACAGCGCCAGAATCAACAAGTTTGATTTGGAACAACCTTATAATTTATAATGCGCCTTGTTGCTAGGATGGCTCCAAAGTCACCATTTACAAAATCCTAAGCCAAGAACTGATGGACTTAAAGGCCCAGTAAACCCAAACATACATGTGGATTAATTACAAGCTTAGACATATAACTAGGTTGACTGTTCTAGCGCCGCGCCTCTACGACCCTCCGTTTAGCCTGCAGCATTGAGTTTGTCTTCACTATGACGTAGATCCGTATATGATCAACTCGGCGGCCCGAGCAAAGTTTAAAACAGCACGCGTCCAAGCGACTCGCCACTTATACGTCTCAAAACGTATCTAATTTTGGTCCGATTTTGAAACCAATGACATCGTTGTCATCTGTGAACCATAACGTATCCATCGCAGGTTTTAAAATACTAGATTATTTCATGTAAGCGGATGTGCGATGATGTAAACACGGCCTAACACAGCGCGCCAACGGGAAAATAAGCAAAACTTTACAGGTTTAAACCAAGCAAACTTATTTGTTAATCGATATAGATTTTTATGCCATATTGCGTGAAAAATAATTAGCTTGAATAATGATGCCAGGCATTTAAAGGTGCAAACATAAATGAATTACTTATAGCGAGTTGTTTGACAGGCTGAATCTCTCGTAATGGAATGTTTCATCCCGGCGAGCTCTCGCGAAACACTGGCCTATCTGTGGAAGAATGTGCTTACGAGCCACTCTAAAACAATCTGCTTCTTCAGCAGTAGGCTAGCAGTGCACATACGACATGTCTACGGACACGGTATCATTCAACACTTTATCATTTAATGCTAATATTGGCAACTTTTACCAAATTACAGCTAACAACCTGACGTCCCCAGTCTTAGGAAGCACGTTGCATGATCGAGACTGCTACATGGAGATCGAAGCAAATGTTTTTAGCATGGCTTGTAGGCGCATGGCTTCCGCACCTGACACTACGAGACGCGACAGATGCACTATGCAAGGCGGTGTTTACATCATCGCACGTCCGCTTACATGAAATAATCTAGTATTTTAAAACCTGCGATGGATTCGTTATGGTTCACAGATGACAACGATGTCATTCGTTTGAAAATCGGACTAAAAATTAGATACGTTTTGAGACGTATAAGTGGCGAGTCGCTTGGACGCGTGCTGTTTTGAACCTTGCTTGGGCCGCCGAGTTGATCATGTACGGATCTACGTCATAGGCGAGACAAACTCAATGCTGCAGGCTAAACGGAGGGTCGTAGAGGCGCGGCGATAGATCAGTCAACCTAGTTATATGTCTAAGCTTGTAATTAATCCACATGTATGTTTGGGTTTACTGGGCCAAGTCCACATCATAAGTTAAAAAACTTCTGCCTACAGCGGGAATCAAATCCTGGACCTTCCGCATTGGAAGTAGAGAGAAAATAAAAATTATATCATTACTACATACGTATAAGATAATTCCATTAATTCTGAAAAATTAACATCATCATTTTCCATCGCTGTTTCCTACTTCTGGCAGGGTCAGCTTGGGTTTCGCAACCAAATTCTTCCACTTCTTTCTATCCTCCCACAATCGTGTCTGCTACATCCTCCCAGCTCTCTTCTCTATTATGTAGGTCTCTTGCTATAGTCTCCTTCTATCTCTTCCTTGGTCTCCTCCTTCAATCCCTTTTCTCTTCCCATCCTGGCCTCTTTTCCTCATTCTTTCTATGCCCAAACCACTCAGCCGTGTCCTTCCCCCGTCACCTAACTTCTCCACCCTAAAATTCTCTCTGATGTTCGTATTTCTAATTCTATCTCTTCTTGTCTTGCCCACTGTGCTCCTCAGGAATCTCATCTCCGCCGCCTGTATTTGGCTTTCTTCTCTATCACCCATAGTCCAGGTTTCTGCCGCATATCTGAGGATCGGTATGAAGTAGGTCTTGTATAGTGTCATCTTGCACTGTATGGGTATTTCCCTATCCCACACCAGGCCTTTTACACACCGGTAGAAGTAACTGGCCTTTTGTATTTCCTTTCTCATCTTCCCGCTTGCCATTATTTCACTTCCTAGGTATCCAAAACTCTCCACCAATTCCAGGTTTCTTCTCCAATCTTGATCTCTGCATGATAGTTCCTTACGTCTCCGTCTCTTGGCATAGTAACAACCTTGCTCTTGCTCACGCATATCTCCATGCCGGCCTCTTCAATGTGCCTCTTCCAGAGGTCTGTATCTCTGGAGTACCTCCTCATACTCTGACCACGCCACGAAATCATCGGCAAACAGCATAACCTCTACCTCCTCCGTTTCCTCCATCTTTACCTTGTTGTGTATGTGATCCATCACTATTATAAACAGCAGTGGTGACAGCACACTTCTCTGCCTCAGCCCTTTTGTTATTTGAAACCACCCTCACATCCCAAACTGTGTTTTTACACAGCTTTCACATACTATGTACATACTTCTGACTCTGTCTATTAGTCCTTTGTCAACTCCTTTTCTTTCCAAGCTTTCCCACACTACCTTCCTTGGCACACTATCATATGCCTTTTCGATGACTAGGAAGACCATACTAATTTTTCTACCTATCTCTTAACTTTTCTCCATAGCTTGTCGAAGTACAAATATCGGGTTTATAGTCGATCTTCCCCATCGAAACCCATATTGTTCTTCATTCAGTATATGGTCCACCTCTACTCTCATCCTTCTGTCTATTATCCTTTCATATATCTATAGTAGAGTATAATGCCTCTGTAGTTGCTACACTTCTTTCTATCACCTTTCTTGTATATTGGTACAATCACTCCTTTCTCCCAATCTCTTGGCACCTTCTTTTCTCTCCATACCACTCTGATCACTCTGTATAGCCAATGCATAACAACTGGGCCCCCAGCTTTGATCATTTCCACCACCAGTTTGTCAACTCCTGCAGTCTTCCCATTCTTCATCCTTTTAAATACCATCTCCACTTCTTGCCAGGTCGGTCCATTCTCATCTGCTTCTTCCGTCACCCCTTCCAACTCTACATCTCTGTCTTCTGCTTCTGCTCCCGCGGTCAGCAATTGATTGAAATACTCTTTCCAAGTTTCCTTGTGAAAAAATTAACATAATTGGCCTAAATCAAATGGATCATTTCCATACAGTATAGATTGTTGGAAGATAAAAAGTAGAGTGAACCAACAGGCTCCAACTTTAAGGTTGATCTATCGGCCTAATAAAAAAAATCCTAAATATTATTTTATCAAAACAACAAACGTAGTTTATCAATTATCATCATTTGACAAATTGCCAAAACTTTTAGTGTTTTTTAAATTTATGACGAATACCCTTAGATATTCCTGCTCATAATTTTTGGGTTGAAAGGCTCATTTTTGTTTCTATTTGTAACACGTACTCTTGCCTACAAACTGACATAAACTTGAAAAAATGTTCTCGTTAATACCTTGCACGGTATGATTTTTTTCTTCTCCCGGTACAAAGTTAGTATTTGTACCGGCGGAGGAAAAAATGTGTACTGTGCGAGATATAAACGGGAAAAAATTTCCAAGTACAGTAAGAACTCCATTATCTGATCACCGATTATCCGATATACCATGTTAACCGAGCTCCATAAATAAAAAAAATAAAAAAATTGTATTTATTATATTATAAATCCTGTCAAATAAGATCTTATATTGACGTTTAGAGGAAAAAATTGCGATGTCGCTGAATTTTTGCAGAGATCTTCCTTATATAATACTAAACAACATACTGACTCCCCTACAATCGGACTGGAGCTTCGGCCGCCATATTGGAAAATGGCGGCCAAAACATGTTAGTTATCGAATATCTCCAAATTGGTTAGAGATAGACAAAATGTCTCAATTGCAAAAATATTCCCCATTCAATTCCCTACAAAACAGGTATCTTCTTTAGTTTTGGTAGGGGCAAGGGTTACGTCACAACATCGTGGTTTATATGTTCCTTAAATTCGAGTACCAGCTAATTTCGTAATTTTCACGCCCAGCATCAAACAATGCCCAGTAAATCCGTAAGAAATCGATTTAAATAAAAAAGAACTTTTGTGCGGGGTTCATGAAAGCTTCTATTAGTTAAAAAATCAGGTCTGCAAAATCGGATTTTGCACTTACCCGGAATTTGGGTTTTTCCATTGTTGGCATTTCCTCAAAAATACCATATTTGACTGTCCATTATTAAGCACTAAATAGCATTGGAGGAAAAATTCTTTCTTTGCACATTGAAAGGACTTAAATAATTATCTGATTACAATACAACCAAAGTTAAAATCCAATTTGGCTGCTAATTCCTAATATTCACAATATGAATACTTTTTTTGTGCTGTTTTTACACCCTTTTTGTTACATCATTCACTTTGATGTTGTGGATATCAGGAGTTAGCAACCATATTGGATTTTAACTTATTGGGCTTATCTTATTTCTTTCCCAGACTTATCTTGCGACGAGAGCTTCAGCGCGGGCGATAGTGATGAGAAAGGGAGCTAGGCCTAGGCCTATGTTTGCATTCTAGGCCTAGGCCTACTACGTTGAGTTTAGGCCTAGACATGCGTTTTTATTACGACATGTACGCCTAATTGTGTACGTGTGTTTGTGAGCTTGATTCACAAGCTATTAAATCATTTGGTATACCCTGTATGAAGTGTTTCGTGTGTATTTTATGTTCCTTTATCCATTGCATGTGTCATATATCATTTTACCACATCAGGCTATGCTACGAGAGCAAATAAACAAAAAACGCGTAATCCGAGTTTTTCGGTAATTCGAGGTGCCCCCAGTCTCATCCAACTCGGATAATAGAGTTCTTACTGTATGTTAGTTTGTAGGCAAGAGTACATGTTACAAATAAAAACAAAAATGAGCCTTTCAACCCAAAAATTATGAGCAGGAATATGTCCGTGGTATACATCATAAATTTCACTATAAACGTCTATACTGGGCGTAAACCGAAAAATAAACAAAAAATAGTTTTGGCAATGTCAAATCATGATAATTGATAAACTACCGGTATCTATTGTTTTGATAAAATAATATTTTGGAAACTTTTTTATTAGACCGATAGATCAACCTTAAATACAATTTACTGCTTGGTCACAATTCACTCATCAATATAACACTATCATAGACAAAAGTTTGGAACAATTTTTTTTATGGTTTCGTGATTGTAAAAACTAACAAGCACAGCACCTCCCCTATCCCTCAAATGAGTTTTGAGCACTAGATTTCGTTCAGCTGATTGGCCAGTCGTTCCTACTATCTGATACACACATAACGATAATGATGACGATGCTACTTACCTCTTGGAATCAAAGGTCTCCCCAAAGAGAATGTTATCCCGGAGAGTGGCATTAAGTATCCACGCCTCTTGACTGACGTAGGCACATGAACCATCACGAGTCACTTGTCCCCGCAGTAAATGTAGCTGCCCGATTGTTGCTAGCAACAAGGATGTCTTACCGGAACCAACCACACCACAGATTCCAATTAGGCGGCCCTAGAAAGGAAATCATTTTTATCAAAATCCAGCTGATCACGGAATCACTAGACAATCAAGAAAGTTTGATGAACACAGTTGAAACAAAAATCAAGACATTTCTAGTGCAACACCCATGAACTATTTATATAACTATGGTGGATAAAAAAACAAAGATGTCATTTAACTCACCTTAAATACCTACATCTGAATTCACAAAAGATAACTAAGTTTCTATTATAGCCTGCAGGTCCTTTCCATCCTCAATTCCCCCAAAAATATTAAGGGGGACCACCACTTTCTACAGAATTTGATTAGGTACTTATCACTACCAATTCAACGCTTTGGCCATAAAAAAACCAAAACCACACCTCTTCTTTTAACTGCAATACTAGTCACTGTGTACAGTATGTTGTTGGCAACCTATGCATTTTGAGCTTTAGACTAATGTAGGTTTGGAGTTGTGGTTAAAATTTGACTCGGAAGCCTTGCAGGCTGCTGAATAAGGTATGCTTGCTAGCCAATATGACACAATGTACCTACTTTCGGAATAGCAACGTCTATATCGAACAGCACAGTAACTTGAGAACCGTTATCGGGTGTGAGCAGTTGCATCTCGGGGTCCGCATTTGCTGCACTGCAACAAGACAATTCATACTGCACGACATTCAAGAATAGATCTGCCTTTATTACAATCAACATAGTACATTGATAAATGCTACTTCCTGTGCAAACAACCAACAGCTAACTGGGAAAATCAGTTGTATGCCCAATGCTGACGAGGTTTATTAAGTTGCCCCCACCATCCCCACCTTCTCCAAAAATTAACAATTTCATGACAACCGTTAGTGCTTGATGGTGCTTGATACCCCATGGGCAATCGTTAGTACTTACTCACTGCCAGAGTTATTCGAAATCAAAAACATTCCTCGTTCTTCAAAAGGAACTTAGTTCCTTTCACGTTATTTAGACCATCACTGATTTAAATAATAATAAATTTGACACGAGTTAATTTATCATTACTTTTATTTATTAAAGTCCCAGGCCATCTGACGAGGGTGGCGCCATTTTCGAAAACACAAGATGTCACAAGATATTTTTCATACTGCAGTTTACAATATCAGGTATTGTAATTCGATGGGATTGCGACGGCAAAAGGAACTTATAAAGGAACGTTAAATTTGTTCCAAATTCGCACAAATAGTAACTTTGACGTTACAAGTTCCTGATCTAAGAAAATGAACGCATTCCCACAAAAGTTCCTTAAAAAGGAATGCATTCCCGGGAACGCGTTCCTCCCCAAGACTGGGTATATATAATAGGAAAATGTCTGGCAAATGACAATCTGGCAGCAAATTTTGGAAGCTTATTTAGAACAATAGGGAAAACAAGAATAAGAAACAAGCGTCAATTCATAAACTTCACACATCATATTTAAAGTCTTGATGAAGAAGACAAAATGGTATTTGAAACTTTTGACAGACAATACCACCGCCACAAAACAGCCCGATCAATAAAAATGTCATCAACTGGTTGCGAGAGGCTTAAAAGTTTTATATTCAAATTAGTTTCAATCTAATTTCAATTAGGTCAAATCTGGACGGCCCCCTGCAAAAATCAGTCCAGTGATCTTGTATCAAAGTACATGGCAGCACCTCCACAAATAAAGTAAAATCTGGACCACCATCCCCCAAAAATGTTTTGATTTGTACCCAGAAATTGGGAACCTGAGATTTAGGGTTCCCACACATGGCTCACCACTAATCATTAATTATAAGGTTTTGAAAAATAGGCCCTTCTGTGAATGTCCACGTACCTTGACTTGGAGCTGTGACCCCAGGCAAACGTAGCATTAGTGAGGACGATGGCTTGGCTCCGGTCAATTGGTCGAGAGATGTAAGGACTCATGTCATCCATCATCAGTACAGCCTGTATGTCACAACACATATGTCATGCTCCAAGTATAAACAAGAATAAATACCCCATTGTGAAAGATATAAGTACAATTTGTCTAGTTTCAAAAAATTTATAAAGTGTGGAGTTATATGTTACTTAATATGTTTTTAAGTTATTTTACTTTTATTTGTTTTTAATCAGTAAATATTTCTCAAATATTAATGTATAAAAATCAAAAGTACAGTAAGTGTGCACAAATATAAAAGACCTAGAGGTTAATACTT
The DNA here is from genome assembly GCA_024449915.1 of Sweltsa coloradensis. Classification (NCBI taxonomy): domain Eukaryota; kingdom Metazoa; phylum Arthropoda; class Insecta; order Plecoptera; family Chloroperlidae; genus Sweltsa; species Sweltsa coloradensis. Next base: position 122,932 of record JAMZAV010001864.1, read on the forward strand.
AATGGTATGTGATACGGTGGCGTATGGTTAGGTATTTAACTAACGGATAAAGAAACCTCATGTTGCTACACTGAATTAAGTAGATAGAAAAAAAGTGCATGGAAAATCCCAACATTGGAAGATAATTATGTGTTAAAAAATTAAACTAAGATTATCTTGAAAAAATTATACCAGCTTAGCAATGTAGAATTTATAGACCCTTTGATTCTAGGTTATGAAAAATGGTCTTTAAATAAGTAAAAAAAATACTATTCTCAAACAATTTAAAAAAATGTAAATGAAAGAAAAGTTCTATAGGAAGCATAGATTGAGCAATGAGCATGATGGCTGCAACAGGGATTCAGACTTTAAGCTCCAAAAGCAGTTCCCAGTTGAAATGATATTTTGGACTTTTGTCAATTTCAATAGATTTGAATAGCAATTTTATTCTTCCATTCAAAATATTATGCAAAAATTGTGACCTTAAAATAAAAGTTTAATATCAACCTTCAAATGATGAGGAAATAAAAATTAACACTTAATAAACTGAATTTGATGTAGGCCTATTATTTTTTTATTATAAGAACTATCTATAAAGTATTTTATAATTTTCATAAAAAGATATGATGATATCATAGAGAAATTAGACAAATCTTTGCAGGTTGCAGAACTTATTAAAAACTGGATATAGGCTAACTAATATAGGCCTAGTAATAAAAGTGAGATTTAAGGCAAATACTAATGTATTTCTACATGTAAGTCGTAGTCTTCTCACTACACCATGTATAATTAATGTATTAGTTTTATTGTTCATACTGTTTTCCTTTTTCTATTATATTATTGTCACAGAAGAAGGGGATTTGCTTTACTTAAGAATTTTGACTAAACATAATAATATTAAAGGGGTATTTAACCGCTAAACTCAAAAAATATATTTCATTCAGGTTAACTAGTAATGAATTTAGCAATAAACAGAAACATTATTGGGGCCACCATGACCTCCCAAAAAATTGTCAAACATGACATTTTTCGAGCTAGGTCCCATCGGCAAAAATCTCCCATAAGAAATAACATGGGGACGATCTTTCTTTATGCCCCGTGACCTTGGAGGATTTTGATCCAAAAAAATATTGGCCATTATTGACGTACTCGACAGCCTTTTCTGTAAATTTTCTATATTTTGTTTTGTAATTTGGGCAAGTAGTTTGGTCAAAATATGCTGATTAGGTACCAAGATGGGGTGTGATTTTGGAATGCATATTTTTGGGTGTTTGAGGGTATATTTGGGCACAGTTTCAAGACACGATGTTATAAAGGAGCATTTTAGATTGGTACTATGCTCTAGTATCTATGTGGACCAAAAAAGAAGCAGGTTAAAGCCGATTTAGAAAATTTTCCAAAACACCAATTTTCGCCAATTTCTGGATCAAAATAATTAAAAAATTTGTGTTAAATCACAGTTATAAGATATAATTTTTTAAACGGTCATTTAAGTGTAGTATTGTGCTATAGATCACGTGGTAAAAAATAATTTTTGGGCTTTTTAGCCCCTTTAATCAAAAAGTTAAAACTACACAACAATGGTATACAAATATTGTCATTAATTAAAAAGATACAACTAGAAAAGTAACATTTAAAACAATTCAGAAATTTAAAAATCTATCCCGATCATGTTTTAATTAATAAGCAACAAAACGCCTTAAATTGCATTAGGAATGTTAGTGTTTCAAAGATTATACCCTACATCTACATGATTATATTGATTAATCATCAGTCACCACCAGATTAAATACTAGCTAGCATACAGACTCTAACTGTTAGTATAATTGTTATATGAGTTATTTTATTCTAAGCTATAATGGTATGTATTTATTTAATTTATTTGTAAACTCAGAAGCATGTCATATAATGTAATGTGTGTGTAATGTTGAAATATAGTGATTACTCTAATTGCATAAGGGCAATGAGATTAAATTAAAATCATTTTGTAAGAACTTTAAAGATAAAAAGGCAAACAACAAAATGGTAGGCTTTACAAATGCTACATTGGAAATTAATTTAGCTGTGAAGCTATATTGAGCTAGTTTTAGAGGATTTTATTAGTAGTACACAGCTAACAAAATACTAAACTAACAGCTTATCTACAATCAATTCAAGCAAGTCTACAGCACATGTACACACAAGCAACATTTACAAACCATATTTTTAAAATTACAAGATTTTGAACCATACCCCTACTAGTACTAGTATTAGGACCAAAATTAGGTAAAAACCTACACTGTATACTTTGCTCGTTGCAGCAAGTATTATTAATGCCCCAGAAAAATTTCTATGAACCAACACCAACAGTGAAACATAGGTACCAAACCAACCACATAATATATTTTATATACCCCTTGGAAGATATAGGTATAAGCTTGCAAATAGGGACTGAGGCCTACTAGACAATAATACATGTTTTACTTGACAATGCAAAATTAAAAGAATCAAATAAATATTTATTAACTATGGATGAAATGTATGTATTACAAATTAAAAACAGAAGGAAGAAAACCCAAAATCATCACAAAGTAGAATAAGTAGATCTGAGAAATATTTTGTCTCACCAAAGCATATAGTACAACTTTATTTTTAAAACAAAGCTCTGCCTTTACATTAATGTTGCCTTAAAGACTCATTCATAACCAACTTAGGCCTCTAACTTAGCAGCTAACTTAGCCTCTAACTTTAGGTTGCTGTTCATGATAGATATTTAGGCCGCTAACTTAACAGCCACTGCCTCCTAGATGTTGCTCGTGGCAGAGTGCTTTACAGCCATACCGTCGCCTCTAACTTTAGATGGCTGTGCATGATAGATGTTTTTAAACCAATCACAACACAGATTTGCAGTGTTTACTTTTATCGCGCCAATGCTTGACATACAATAACATTCAGCATTCAGTAAGTAGGCCTAGCCTAGCTCTACTTAGGTAGCATTATAGAATTTATTGACTATAGACTGTACAGTTTATTAAACAATAATTGATGGTAAAAATAATAAACGTATTTATTTAAGACAACGTGACGTAAGCCTTACATAACCTCACATGGCCTAGCCCTAGCCCTAGCTGGGGGCTAGGCCTAGTACCGCAATAAACGTTAATAATACTGACGGTCAGTTGACATTTCTGCCCCAATCGATAGCCAAATGTTTTCTTTTATATTCTTATCTTTGTATAAAGACGAAGATTTTACATATAGCAGTGGCCTTTTCATGAATTCGTTCAATAGCTTTTCATCGAACAATAGCTGATGTTTCTTAGGATCCATTTTTGCTGTTTGTTTACGTTTTCAATCGGATATGACCGGAAATTGTCGGCTCGAGTCTCTCTCTGATTGGTTAAAAGCTTAATGTTAAGTTAGCTGCTAAGTAAAACCTTGGAGTTTGCAAACATTCGGTTGCTGATAAATGTAAGTTAAAGGCTAAGTTTGGTCATGAACAGACGTGTTGTTTTCCATAAGACAAACCTTTAAGTTAGAGGCTAAGTTAGCTACTAAGTTGGTTGTGAATGGCCCTTAAAGACACAGAATAACAAAAATTAAATAATTTACCATGGCAATTTTAACCATGGCAAACCGCCATACAGCCTGGGTACAAATGTTGAGATGCTCTCATAATTTAATGTTTTAAAGTGGTGTATATTAACAGTGAGAAGTGAAATTAGTATTGAAGGGAAGGTTGGTGTTTGTGTAAACATATGTGAAGCAAGTAATGAAGATCTGTGATATTCTGAGGGCGTGAGGTGGATTGTGGGTGACTTCAGTCTCTGATGTGCCATAGCCTAGGCTGGTTGCTGGATGGTGCAAATGATTTGAAGAATCATTGTGATTTGAATTTCCAGCT